>JAMKCF010000218.1:0-46091 GCA_023634235.1 Pisaster brevispinus
TTTCGGGTGCAGTGATATTCAAGGCACACTCAGGTACAAATTTCGTCTCTCTAGCATTTCTAGTTCATGAGTTATTCTCGAACTGAGCTCGGGTGTTGTTTCAAATCATTCTTCGGATGGACATGTCTTGCCTTTGTTGTTGCTCGGCCCCGGCCCCGGCGCGTGGGCTAATTTGCCGGTGGTTGTAGCCCTATTCCGGGGCCGCTCGCCCCGCCTAGAAAATCGTCAGAGACACGGATCCACGACGAGGTGAGAGCCCTGAATGGTGGCTTTCCAGTGGTGGAAAACTTGTGCAAATCCGATGTTGTTATGGGTGTGATTTGACCCTCATGGTAATTTATTTCGTTTCTTCTTTTTGTGTGTGCAGCTCCCCACTCTGTGTACAACAATCCCACTGGAGATGCTTTTGAAGCGCTTTCGGAGTGTCCCCGCCTGCAGGCCATTTCCGGTACAAAGATGGTGCACATCGGCCCAAAAAGCCTAATTTTCGGGTGCAGTGATATTCAAGGCACACTCAGGTACAAATTTCGTCTCTCTAGCATTTCTAGTTCATGAGTTATTCTCGAACTGAGCTCGGGTGTTGTTTCAAATCATTCTTCGGATGGACATGTCTTGCCTTTGTTGTTGCTCGGCCCCGGCCCCGGCGCGTTGGCTAATTTGCCGGTGGTTGTAGCCCTATTCCGGGGCCGCTCGCCCCGCCTAGAAACTCGTCAGAGACACGGATCCACGACGAGGTGAGAGCCCTGAATGGTGGATTTCCAGTGGTGGAAAACTTGTGCAAATCCGATGTTGTTATGGGTGTGATTTGACCCTCATGGTAATTTATTTCGTTTTTTCTTTTGTGTGTGCTGCTCCCCACTCTGTGTACAACAATCCCACTGGAGATGCTTTTGAAGCGCTTTCGGAGTGTCCCCGCCTGCAGGCCATTTCCGGTACAAAGATGGTGCACATCGGCCCAAAAAGGCTAATTTTCGGGTGCAGTGATATTCAAGGCACACTCAGGTACAAATTTCGTCTCTCTAGCATTTCTAGTTCATGAGTTATTCTCGAACTGAGCTCGGGTGTTGTTTCAAATCATTCTTCGGATGGACATGTCTTGCCTTTGTTGTTGCTCGGCCCCGGCCCCGGCGCGTGGGCTAATTTGCCGGTGGTTGTAGCCCTATTCCGGGGCCGCTCGCCCCGCCTAGAAAATCGTCAGAGACACGGATCCACGACGAGGTGAGAGCCCTGAATGGTGGCTTTCCAGTGGTGGAAAACTTGTGCAAATCCGATGTTGTTATGGGTGTGATTTGACCCTCATGGTAATTTATTTCGTTTCTTCTTTTTGTGTGTGCAGCTCCCCACTCTGTGTACAACAATCCCACTGGAGATGCTTTTGAAGCGCTTTCGGAGTGTCCCCGCCTGCAGGCCATTTCCGGTACAAAGATGGTGCACATCGGCCCAAAAAGGCTAATTTTCGGGTGCAGTGATATTCAAGGCACACTCAGGTACAAATTTCGTCTCTCTAGCATTTCTAGTTCATGAGTTATTCTCGAACTGAGCTCGGGTGTTGTTTCAAATCATTCTTCGGATGGACATGTCTTGCCTTTGTTGTTGCTCGGCCCCGGCCCCGGCGCGTGGGCTAATTTGCCGGTGGTTGTAGCCCTATTCCGGGGCCGCTCGCCCCGCCTAGAAAATCGTCAGAGACACGGATCCACGACGAGGTGAGAGCCCTGAATGGTGGCTTTCCAGTGGTGGAAAACTTGTGCAAATCCGATGTTGTTATGGGTGTGATTTGACCCTCATGGTAATTTATTTCGTTTCTTCTTTTTGTGTGTGCAGCTCCCCACTCTGTGTACAACAATCCCACTGGAGATGCTTTTGAAGCGCTTTCGGAGTGTCCCCGCCTGCAGGCCATTTCCGGTACAAAGATGGTGCACATCGGCCCAAAAAGGCTAATTTTCGGGTGCAGTGATATTCAAGGCACACTCAGGTACAAATTTCGTCTCTCTAGCATTTCTAGTTCATGAGTTATTCTCGACCTGAGCTCGGGTGTTGTTTCAAATCATTCTTCGGATGGACATGTCTTGCCTTTGTTGTTGCTCGGCCCCGGCCCCGGCGCGTGGGCTAATTTGCCGGTGGTTGTAGCCCTATTCCGGGGCCGCTCGCCCCGCCTAGAAAATCGTCAGAGACACGGATCCACGACGAGGTGAGAGCCCTGAATGGTGGCTTTCCAGTGGTGGAAAACTTGTGCAAATCCGATGTTGTTATGGGTGTGATTTGACCCTCATGGTAATTTATTTCGTTTCTTCTTTTTGTGTGTGCAGCTCCCCACTCTGTGTACAACAATCCCACTGGAGATGCTTTTGAAGCGCTTTCGGAGTGTCCCCGCCTGCAGGCCATTTCCGGTACAAAGATGGTGCACATCGGCCCAAAAAGGCTAATTTTCGGGTGCAGTATTATTCAAGGCACACTCAGGTACAAATTTCGTCTCTCTAGCATTTCTAGTTCATGAGTTATTCTCGAACTGAGCTCGGGTGTTGTTTCAAATCATTCTTCGGATGGACATGTCTTGCCTTTGTTGTTGCTCGGCCCCGGCCCCGGTGCGTGGGCTAATTTGCCGGTGGTTGTAGCCCTATTCCGGGGCCGCTCGCCCCGCCTAGAAAATCGTCAGAGACACGGATCCACGACGAGGTGAGAGCCCTGAATGGTGGCTTTCCAGTGGTGGAAAACTTGTGCAAATCCGATGTTGTTATGGGTGTGATTTGACCCTCATGGTAATTTATTTCGTTTCTTCTTTTTGTGTGTGCAGCTCCCCACTCTGTGTACAACAATCCCACTGGAGATGCTTTTGAAGCGCTTTCGGAGTGTCCCCGCCTGCAGGCCATTTCCGGTACAAAGATGGTGCACATCGGCCCAAAAAGGCTAATTTTCGGGTGCAGTGATATTCAAGGCACACTCAGGTACAAATTTCGTCTCTCTAGCATTTCTAGTTCATGAGTTATTCTCGAACTGAGCTCGGGTGTTGTTTCAAATCATTCTTCGGATGGACATGTCTTGCCTTTGTTGTTGCTCGGCCCCGGCCCCGGCGCGTGGGCTAATTTGCCGGTGGTTGTAGGCCTATTCCGGGGCCGCTCGCCCCGCCTAGAAAATCGTCAGAGACACGGATCCACGACGAGGTGAGAGCCCTGAATGGTGGCTTTCCAGTGGTGGAAAACTTGTGCAAATCCGATGTTGTTATGGGTGTGATTTGACCCTCATGGTAATTTATTTCGTTTCTTCTTTTTGTGTGTGCAGCTCCCCACTCTGTGTACAACAATCCCACTGGAGATGCTTTTGAAGCGCTTTCGGAGTGTCCCCGCCTGCAGGTCATTTCCGGTACAAAGATGGTGCACATCGGCCCAAAAAGGCTAATTTTCGGGTGCAGTGATATACAAGGCACACTCAGGTACAAATTTCGTCTCTCTAGCATTTCTAGTTCATGAGTTATTCTCGAACTGAGCTCGGGTGTTGTTTCAAATCATTCTTCGGATGGACATGTCTTGCCTTTGTTGTTGCTCGGCCCCGGCCCCGGCGCGTGGGCTAATTTGCCGGTGGTTGTAGCCCTATTCCGGGGCCGCTCGCCCCGCCTAGAAAATCGTCAGAGACACGGATCCACGACGAGGTGAGAGCCCTGAATGGTGGCTTTCCAGTGGTGGAAAACTTGTGCAAATCCGATGTTGTTATGGGTGTGATTTGACCCTCATGGTAAATTATTTCGTTTCTTCTTTTTGTGTGTGCAGCTCCCCACTCTGTGTACAACAATCCCACTGGAGATGCTTTTGAAGCGCTTTCGGAGTGTCCCCGCCTGCAGGCCATTTCCGGTACAAAGATGGTGCACATCGGCCCAAAAAGGCTAATTTTCGGGTGCAGTGATATTCAAGGCACACTCAGGTACAAATTTCGTCTCTCTAGCATTTCTAGTTCATGAGTTATTCTCGAACTGAGCTCGGGTGTTGTTTCAAATCATTCTTCGGATGGACATGTCTTGCCTTTGTTGTTGCTCGGCCCCGGCCCCGGCGCGTGGGCTACTTTGCCGGTGGTTGTAGCCCTATTCCGGGGCCGCTCGCCCCGCCTAGAAAATCGTCAGAGACACGGATCCACGACGAGGTGAGAGCCCTGAATGGTGGCTTTCCAGTGGTGGAAAACTTGTGCAAATCCGATGTTGTTATGTGTGTGATTTGACCCTCATGGTAATTTATTTCGTTTCTTCTTTTTGTGTGTGCAGCTCCCCACTCTGTGTACAACAATCCCACTGGAGATGCTTTTGAAGCGCTTTCGGAGTGTCCCCGCCTGCAGGCCATTTCCGGTACAAAGATGGTGCACATCGGCCCAAAAAGGCTAATTTTCGGGTGCAGTGATATTCAAGGCACACTCAGGTACAAATTTCGTCTCTCTAGCATTTCTAGTTCGTGAGTTATTCTCGAACTGAGCTCGGGTGTTGTTTCAAATCATTCTTCGGATGGACATGTCTTGCCTTTGTTGTTGCTCGGCCCCGGCCCCGGCGCGTGGGCTAATTTGCCGGTGGTTGTAGCCCTATTCCGGGGCCGCTCGCCCCGCCTAGAAAATCGTCAGAGACACGGATCTACGACGAGGTGAGAGCCCTGAATGGTGGCTTTCCAGTGGTGGAAAACTTGTGCAAATCCGATGTTGTTATGGGTGTGATTTGACCCTCATGGTAATTTATTTCGTTTCTTCTTTTTGTGTGTGCAGCTCCCCACTCTGTGTACAACAATCCCACTGGAGATGCTTTTGAAGCGCTTTCGGAGTGTCCCCGCCTGCAGGCCATTTCCGGTACAAAGATGGTGCACATCGGCCCAAAAAGGCTAATTTTCGGGTGCAGTGATATTCAAGGCACACTCAGGTACAAATTTCGTCTCTCTAGCATTTCTAGTTCATGAGTTATTCTCGAACTGAGCTCGGGTGTTGTTTCAAATCATTCTTCGGATGGACATGTCTTGCCTTTGTTGTTGCTCGGCCCCGGCCCCGGCGCGTGGGCTAATTTGCCGGTGGTTGTAGCCCTATTCCGGGGCCGCTCGCCCCGCCTAGAAAATCGTCAGAGACACGGATCCACGACGAGGTGAGAGCCCTGAATGGTGGCTTTCCAGTGGTGGAAAACTTGTGCAAATCCGATGTTGTTATGGGTGTGATTTGACCCTCATGGTAATTTATTTCGTTTCTTCTTTTTGTGTGTGCAGCTCCCCACTCTGTGTACAACAATCCCACTGGAGATGCTTTTGAAGCGCTTTCGGAGTGTCCCCGCCTGCAGGCCATTTCCGGTACAAAGATGGTGCACATCGGCCCAAAAAGGCTAATTTTCGGGTGCAGTGATATTCAAGGCACACTCAGGTACAAATTTCGTCTCTCTAGCATTTCTAGTTCGTGAGTTATTCTCGAACTGAGCTCGGGTGTTGTTTCAAATCATTCTTCGGATGGACATGTCTTGCCTTTGTTGTTGCTCGGCCCCGGCCCCGGCGCGTGGGCTAATTTGCCGGTGGTTGTAGCCCTATTCCGGGGCCGCTCGCCCCGCCTAGAAAATCGTCAGAGACACGGATCCACGACGAGGTGAGAGCCCTGAATGGTGGCTTTCCAGTGGTGGAAAACTTGTGCAAATCCGATGTTGTTATGGGTGTGATTTGACCCTCATGGTAATTTATTTCGTTTCTTCTTTTTGTGTGTGCAGCTCCCCACTCTGTGTACAACAATCCCACTGGAGATGCTTTTGAAGCGCTTTCGGAGTGTCCCCGCCTGCAGGCCATTTCCGGTACAAAGATGGTGCACATCGGCCCAAAAAGGCTAATTTTCGGGTGCAGTGATATTCAAGGCACACTCAGGTACAAATTTCGTCTCTCTAGCATTTCTAGTTCATGAGTTATTCTCGAACTGAGCTCGGGTGTTGTTTCAAATCATTCTTCGGATGGACATGTCTTGCCTTTGTTGTTGCTCGGCCCCGGCCCCGGCGCGTGGGCTAATTTGCCGGTGGTTGTAGCCCTATTCCGGGGCCGCTCGCCCCGCCTAGAAAATCGTCAGAGACACGGATCCACGACGAGGTGAGAGCCCTGAATGGTGGCTTTCCAGTGGTGGAAAACTTGTGCAAATCCGATGTTGTTATGGGTGTGATTTGACCCTCATGGTAATTTATTTCGTTTCTTCTTTTTGTGTGTGCAGCTCCCCACTCTGTGTACAACAATCCCACTGGAGATGCTTTTGAAGCGCTTTCGGAGTGTCCCCGCCTGCAGGCCATTTCCGGTACAAAGATGGTGCACATCGGCCCAAAAAGGCTAATTTTCGGGTGCAGTGATATTCAAGGCACACTCAGGTACAAATTTCGTCTCTCTAGCATTTCTAGTTCATGAGTTATTCTCGAACTGAGCTCGGGTGTTGTTTCAAATCATTCTTCGGATGGACATGTCTTGCCTTTGTTGTTGCTCGGCCCCGGCCCCGGCGCGTGGGCTAATTTGCCGGTGGTTGTAGCCCTATTCCGGGGCCGCTCGCCCCGCCTAGAAAATCGTCAGAGACACGGATCCACGACGAGGTGAGAGCCCTGAATGGTGGCTTTCCAGTGGTGGAAAACTTGTGCAAATCCGATGTTGTTATGGGTGTGATTTGACCCTCATGGTAATTTATTTCGTTTCTTCTTTTTGTGTGTGCAGCTCCCCACTCTGTGTACAACAATCCCACTGGAGATGCTTTTGAAGCGCTTTCGGAGTGTCCCCGCCTGCAGGCCATTTCCGGTACAAAGATGGTGCACATCGGCCCAAAAAGGCTAATTTTCGGGTGCAGTGATATTCAAGGCACACTCAGGTACAAATTTCGTCTCTCTAGCATTTCTAGTTCATGAGTTATTCTCGAACTGAGCTCGGGTGTTGTTTCAAATCATTCTTCGGATGGACATGTCTTGCCTTTGTTGTTGCTCGGCCCCGGCCCCGGCGCGTGGGCTAATTTGCCGGTGGTTGTAGCCCTATTCCGGGGCCGCTCGCCCCGCCTAGAAAATCGTCAGAGACACGGATCTACGACGAGGTGAGAGCCCTGAATGGTGGCTTTCCAGTGGTGGAAAACTTGTGCAAATCCGATGTTGTTATGGGTGTGATTTGACCCTCATGGTAATTTATTTCGTTTCTTCTTTTTGTGTGTGCAGCTCCCCACTCTGTGTACAACAATCCCACTGGAGATGCTTTTGAAGCGCTTTCGGAGTGTCCCCGCCTGCAGGCCATTTCCGGTACAAAGATGGTGCACATCGGCCCAAAAAGGCTAATTTTCGGGTGCAGTGATATTCAAGGCACACTCAGGTACAAATTTCGTCTCTCTAGCATTTCTAGTTCATGAGTTATTCTCGAACTGAGCTCGGGTGTTGTTTCAAATCATTCTTCGGATGGACATGTCTTGCCTTTGTTGTTGCTCGGCCCCGGCCCCGGCGCGTGGGCTAATTTGCCGGTGGTTGTAGCCCTATTCCGGGGCCGCTCGCCCCGCCTAGAAAATCGTCAGAGACACGGATCCACGACGAGGTGAGAGCCCTGAATGGTGGCTTTCCAGTGGTGGAAAACTTGTGCAAATCCGATGTTGTTATGGGTGTGATTTGACCCTCATGGTAATTTATTTCGTTTCTTCTTTTTGTGTGTGCAGCTCCCCACTCTGTGTACAACAATCCCACTGGAGATGCTTTTGAAGCGCTTTCGGAGTGTCCCCGCCTGCAGGCCATTTCCGGTACAAAGATGGTGCACATCGGCCCAAAAAGGCTAATTTTCGGGTGCAGTGATATTCAAGGCACACTCAGGTACAAATTTCGTCTCTCTAGCATTTCTAGTTCATGAGTTATTCTCGAACTGAGCTCGGGTGTTGTTTCAAATCATTCTTCGGATGGACATGTCTTGCCTTTGTTGTTGCTCGGCCCCGGCCCCGGCGCGTGGGCTAATTTGCCGGTGGTTGTAGCCCTATTCCGGGGCCGCTCGCCCCGCCTAGAAAATCGTCAGAGACACGGATCCACGACGAGGTGAGAGCCCTGAATGGTGGCTTTCCAGTGATGGAAAACTTGTGCAAATCCGATGTTGTTATGGGTGTGATTTGACCCTCATGGTAATTTATTTCGTTTCTTCTTTTTGTGTGTGCAGCTCCCCACTCTGTGTACAACAATCCCACTGGAGATGCTTTTGAAGCGCTTTCGGAGTGTCCCCGCCTGCAGGCCATTTCCGGTACAAAGATGGTGCACATCGGCCCAAAAAGGCTAATTTTCGGGTGCAGTGATATTCAAGGCACACTCAGGTACAAATTTCGTCTCTCTAGCATTTCTAGTTCATGAGTTATTCTCGAACTGAGCTCGGGTGTTGTTTCAAATCATTCTTCGGATGGACATGTCTTGCCTTTGTTGTTGCTCGGCCCCGGCCCCGGCGCGTGGGCTAATTTGCCGGTGGTTGTAGGCCTATTCCGGGGCCGCTCGCCCCGCCTAGAAAATCGTCAGAGACACGGATCCACGACGAGGTGAGAGCCCTGAATGGTGGCTTTCCAGTGGTGGAAAACTTGTGCAAATCCGATGTTGTTATGGGTGTGATTTGACCCTCATGGTAATTTATTTCGTTTCTTCTTTTTGTGTGTGCAGCTCCCCACTCTGTGTACAACAATCCCACTGGAGATGCTTTTGAAGCGCTTTCGGAGTGTCCCCGCCTGCAGGCCATTTCCGGTACAAAGATGGTGCACATCGGCCCAAAAAGGCTAATTTTCGGGTGCAGTGATATTCAAGGCACACTCAGGTACGAATTTCGTCTCTCTAGCATTTCTAGTTCATGAGTTATTCTCGAACTGAGCTCGGGTGTTGTTTCAAATCATTCTTCGGATGGACATGTCTTGCCTTTGTTGTTGCTCGGCCCCGGCCCCGGCGCGTGGGCTAATTTGCCGGTGGTTGTAGCCCTATTCCGGGGCCGCTCGCCCCGCCTAGAAAATCGTCAGAGACACGGATCCACGACGAGGTGAGAGCCCTGAATGGTGGCTTTCCAGTGGTGGAAAACTTGTGCAAATCCGATGTTGTTATGGGTGTGATTTGACCCTCATGGTAATTTATTTCGTTTCTTCTTTTTGTGTGTGCAGCTCCCCACTCTGTGTACAACAATCCCACTGGAGATGCTTTTGAAGCGCTTTCGGAGTGTCCCCGCCTGCTGGCCATTTCCGGTACAAAGATGGTGCACATCGGCCCAAAAAGGCTAATTTTCGGGTGCAGTGATATTCAAGGCACACTCAGGTACAAATTTCGTCTCTCTAGCATTTCTAGTTCATGAGTTATTCTCGAACTGAGCTCGGGTGTTGTTTCAAATCATTCTTCGGATGGACATGTCTTGCCTTTGTTGTTGCTCGGCCCCGGCCCCGGCGCGTGGGCTAATTTGCCGGTGGTTGTAGCCCTATTCCGGGGCCGCTCGCCCCGCCTAGAAAATCGTCAGAGACACGGATCCACGACGAGGTGAGAGCCCTGAATGGTGGATTTCCAGTGGTGGAAAACTTGTGCAAATCCGATGTTGTTATGGGTGTGATTTGACCCTCATGGTAATTTATTTCGTTTCTTCTTTTTGTGTGTGCAGCTCCCCACTCTGTGTACAACAATCCCACTGGAGATGCTTTTGAAGCGCTTTCGGAGTGTCCCCGCCTGCAGGCCATTTCCGGTACAAAGATGGTGCACATCGGCCCAAAAAGGCTAATTTTCGGGTGCAGTGATATTCAAGGCACACTCAGGTACGAATTTCGTCTCTCTAGCATTTCTAGTTCATGAGTTATTCTCGAACTGAGCTCGGGTGTTGTTTCAAATCATTCTTCGGATGGACATGTCTTGCCTTTGTTGTTGCTCGGCCCCGGCCCCGGCGCGTGGGCTAATTTGCCGGTGGTTGTAGCCCTATTCCGGGGCCGCTCGCCCCGCCTAGAAAATCGTCAGAGACACGGATCCACAACGAGGTGAGAGCCCTGAATGGTGGCTTTCCAGTGGTGGAAAACTTGTGCAAATCCGATGTTGTTATGGGTGTGATTTGACCCTCATGGTAATTTATTTCGTTTCTTCTTTTTGTGTGTGCAGCTCCCCACTCTGTGTACAACAATCCCACTGGAGATGCTTTTGAAGCGCTTTCGGAGTGTCCCCGCCTGCAGGCCATTTCCGGTACAAAGATGGTGCACATCGGCCCAAAAAGGCTAATTTTCGGGTGCAGTGATATTCAAGGCACACTCAGGTACAAATTTCGTCTCTCTAGCATTTCTAGTTCATGAGTTATTCTCGAACTGAGCTCGGGTGTTGTTTCAAATCATTCTTCGGATGGACATGTCTTGCCTTTGTTGTTGCTCGGCCCCGGCCCCGGCGCGTGGGCTAATTTGCCGGTGGTTGTAGCCCTATTCCGGGGCCGCTCGCCCCGCCTAGAAAATCGTCAGAGACACGGATCCACGACGAGGTGAGAGCCCTGAATGGTGGATTTCCAGTGGTGGAAAACTTGTGCAAATCCGATGTTGTTATGGGTGTGATTTGACCCTCATGGTAATTTATTTCGTTTCTTCTTTTTGTGTGTGCAGCTCCCCACTCTGTGTACAACAATCCCACTGGAGATGCTTTTGAAGCGCTTTCGGAGTGTCCCCGCCTGCAGGCCATTTCCGGTACAAAGATGGTGCACATCGGCCCAAAAAGGCTAATTTTCGGGTGCAGTGATATTCAAGGCACACTCAGGTACAAATTTCGTCTCTCTAGCATTTCTAGTTCATGAGTTATTCTCGAACTGAGCTCGGGTGTTGTTTCAAATCATTCTTCGGATGGACATGTCTTGCCTTTGTTGTTGCTCGGCCCCGGCCCCGGTGCGTGGGCTAATTTGCCGGTGGTTGTAGCCCTATTCCGGGGCCGCTCGCCCCGCCTAGAAACTCGTCAGAGACACGGATCCACGACGAGGTGAGAGCCCTGAATGGTGGCTTTCCAGTGGTGGAAAACTTGTGCAAATCCGATGTTGTTATGGGTGTGATTTGACCCTCATGGTAATTTATTTCGTTTCTTCTTTTTGTGTGTGCAGCTCCCCACTCTGTATACAACAATCCCACTGGAGATGCTTTTGAAGCGCTTTCGGAGTGTCCCCGCCTGCAGGCCATTTCCGGTACAAAGATGGTGCACATCGGCCAAAAAAGGCTAATTTTCGGGTGCAGTGATATTCAAGGCACACTCAGGTACAAATTTCGTCTCTCTAGCATTTCTAGTTCATGAGTTATTCTCGAACTGAGCTCGGGTGTTGTTTCAAATCATTCTTCGGATGGACATGTCTTGCCTTTGTTGTTGCTCGGCCCCGGCCCCGGCGCGTGGGCTAATTTGCCGGTGGTTGTAGCCCTATTCCGGGGCCGCTCGCCCCGCCTAGAAACTCGTCAGAGACACGGATCCACGACGAGGTGAGAGCCCTGAATGGTGGCTTTCCAGTGGTGGAAAACTTGTGCAAATCCGATGTTGTTATGGGTGTGATTTGACCCTCATGGTAATTTATTTCGTTTCTTCTTTTTGTGTGTGCAGCTCCCCACTCTGTGTACAACAATCCCACTGGAGATGCTTTTGAAGCGCTTTCGGAGTGTCCCCGCCTGCAGGCCATTTCCGGTACAAAGATGGTGCACATCGGCCCAAAAAGGCTAATTTTCGGGTGCAGTGATATTCAAGGCACACTCAGGTACAAATTTCGTCTCTCTAGCATTTCTAGTTCATGAGTTATTCTCGAACTGAGCTCGGGTGTTGTTTCAAATCATTCTTCGGATGGACATGTCTTGCCTTTGTTGTTGCTCGGCCCCGGCCCCGGCGCGTGGGCTAATTTGCCGGTGGTTGTAGCCCTATTCCGGGGCCGCTCGCCCCGCCTAGAAAATCGTCAGAGACACGGATCCAAGACGAGGTGAGAGCCCTGAATGGTGGCTTTCCAGTGGTGGAAAACTTGTGCAAATCCGATGTTGTTATGGGTGTGATTTGACCCTCATGGTAATTTATTTCGTTTCTTCTTTTTGTGTGTGCAGCTCCCCACTCTGTGTACAACAATCCCACTGGAGATGCTTTTGAAGCGCTTTCGGAGTGTCCCCGCCTGCAGGCCATTTCCGGTACAAAGATGGTGCACATCGGCCCAAAAAGGCTAATTTTCGGGTGCAGTGATATTCAAGGCACACTCAGGTACAAATTTCGTCTCTCTAGCATTTCTAGTTCATGAGTTATTCTCGAACTGAGCTCGGGTGTTGTTTCAAATCATTCTTCGGATGGACATGTCTTGCCTTTGTTGTTGCTCGGCCCCGGCCCCCGCGCGTGGGCTAATTTGCCGGTGGTTGTAGGCCCATTCCGGGGCCGCTCGCCCCGCCTAGAAACTCGTCAGAGACACGGATCCACGACGAGGTGAGAGCCCTGAATGGTGGCTTTCCAGTGGTGGAAAACTTGTGCAAATCCGATGTTGTTATGGGTGTGATTTGACCCTCATGGTAATTTATTTCGTTTCTTCTTTTTGTGTGTGCAGCTCCCCACTCTGTGTACAACAATCCCACTGGAGATGCTTTTGAAGCGCTTTCGGAGTGTCCCCGCCTGCAGGCCATTTCCGGTACAAAGATGGTGCACATCGGCCCAAAAAGGCTAATTTTCGGGTGCAGTGATATTCAAGGCACACTCAGGTACGAATTTCGTCTCTCTAGCATTTCTAGTTCATGAGTTATTCTCGAACTGAGCTCGGGTGTTGTTTCAAATCATTCTTCGGATGGACATGTCTTGCCTTTGTTGTTGCTCGGCCCCGGCCCCGGCACGTGGGCTAATTTGCCGGTGGTTGTAGCCCTATTCCGGGGCCGCTCGCCCCGCCTAGAAAATCGTCAGAGACACGGATCCACGACGAGGTGAGAGCCCTGAATGGTGGCTTTCCAGTGGTGGAAAACTTGTGCAAATCCGATGTTGTTATGGGTGTGATTTGACCCTCATGGTAATTTATTTCGTTTCTTCTTTTTGTGTGTGCAGCTCCCCACTCTGTGTACAACAATCCCACTGGAGATGCTTTTGAAGCGCTTTCGGAGTGTCCCCGCCTGCAGGCCATTTCCGGTACAAAGATGGTGCACATCGGCCCAAAAAGGCTAATTTTCGGGTGCAGTGATATTCAAGGCACACTCAGGTACAAATTTCGTCTCTCTAGCATTTCTAGTTCATGAGTTATTCTCGAACTGAGCTCGGGTGTTGTTTCAAATCATTCTTCGGATGGACATGTCTTGCCTTTGTTGTTGCTCGGCCCCGGCCCCCGCGCGTGGGCTAATTTGCCGGTGGTTGTAGGCCCATTCCGGGGCCGCTCGCCCCGCCTAGAAACTCGTCAGAGACACGGATCCACGACGAGGTGAGAGCCCTGAATGGTGGCTTTCCAGTGGTGGAAAACTTGTGCAAATCCGATGTTGTTATGGGTGTGATTTGACCCTCATGGTAATTTATTTCGTTTCTTCTTTTTGTGTGTGCAGCTCCCCACTCTGTGTACAACAATCCCACTGGAGATGCTTTTGAAGCGCTTTCGGAGTGTCCCCGCCTGCAGGCCATTTCCGGTACAAAGATGGTGCACATCGGCCCAAAAAGGCTAATTTTCGGGTGCAGTGATATTCAAGGCACACTCAGGTACGAATTTCGTCTCTCTAGCATTTCTAGTTCATGAGTTATTCTCGAACTGAGCTCGGGTGTTGTTTCAAATCATTCTTCGGATGGACATGTCTTGCCTTTGTTGTTGCTCGGCCCCGGCCCCGGCACGTGGGCTAATTTGCCGGTGGTTGTAGCCCTATTCCGGGGCCGCTCGCCCCGCCTAGAAAATCGTCAGAGACACGGATCCACGACGAGGTGAGAGCCCTGAATGGTGGCTTTCCAGTGGTGGAAAACTTGTGCAAATCCGATGTTGTTATGGGTGTGATTTGACCCTCATGGTAATTTATTTCGTTTCTTCTTTTTGTGTGTGCAGCTCCCCACTCTGTGTACAACAATCCCACTGGAGATGCTTTTGAAGCGCTTTCGGAGTGTCCCCGCCTGCAGGCCATTTCCGGTACAAAGATGGTGCACATCGGCCCAAAAAGGCTAATTTTCGGGTGCAGTGATATTCAAGGCACACTCAGGTACAAATTTCGTCTCTCTAGCATTTCTAGTTCATGAGTTATTCTCGAACTGAGCTCGGGTGTTGTTTCAAATCATTCTTCGGATGGACATGTCTTGCCTTTGTTGTTGCTCGGCCACGGCCCCGGCGCGTGGGCTAATTTGCCGGTGGTTGTAGCCCTATTCCGGGGCCGCTCGCCCCGCCTAGAAAATCGTCAGAGACACGGATCCACAACGAGGTGAGAGCCCTGAATGGTGGCTTCCCAGTGGTGGAAAACTTGTGCAAATCCGATGTTGTTATGGGTGTGATTTGACCCTCATGGTAAATTATTTCGTTTCTTCTTTTTGTGTGTGCAGCTCCCCACTCTGTGTACAACAATCCCACTGGAGATGCTTTTGAAGCGCTTTCGGAGTGTCCCCGCCTGCAGGCCAGTTCCGGTACAAAGATGGTGCACATCGGCCCAAAAAGGCTAATTTTCGGGTGCAGTGATATTCAAGGCACACTCAGGTACAAATTTCGTCTCTCTAGCATTTCTAGTTCATGAGTTATTCTCGAACTGAGCTCGGGTGTTGTTTCAAATCATTCTTCGGATGGACATGTCTTGCCTTTGTTGTTGCTCGGCCCCGGCCCCGGCGCGTGGGCTAATTTGCCGGTGGTTGTAGCCCTATTCCGGGGCCGCTCGCCCCGCCTAGAAAATCGTCAGAGACACGGATCCACGACGAGGTGAGAGCCCTGAATGGTGGCTTTCCAGTGGTGGAAAACTTGTGCAAATCCGATGTTGTTATGGGTGTGATTTGACCCTCATGGTAATTTATTTCGTTTCTTCTTTTTGTGTGTGCAGCTCCCCACTCTGTGTACAACAATCCCACTGGAGATGCTTTTGAAGCGCTTTCGGAGTGTCCCCGCCTGCAGGCCATTTCCGGTACAAAGATGGTGCACATCGGCCCAAAAAGGCTAATTTTCGGGTGCAGTGATATTCAAGGCACACTCAGGTACAAATTTCGTCTCTCTAGCATTTCTAGTTCATGAGTTATTCTCGAACTGAGCTCGGGTGTTGTTTCAAATCATTCTTCGGATGGACATGTCTTGCCTTTGTTGTTGCTCGGCCCCGGCCCCGGCGCGTGGGCTAATTTGCCGGTGGTTGTAGCCCTATTCCGGGGCCGCTCGCCCCGCCTAGAAAATCGTCAGAGACACGGATCCACGACGAGGTGAGAGCCCTGAATGGTGGCTTTCCAGTGGTGGAAAACTTGTGCAAATCCGATGTTGTTATGGGTGTGATTTGACCCTCATGGTAATTTATTTCGTTTCTTCTTTTTGTGTGTGCAGCTCCCCACTCTGTGTACAACAATCCCACTGGAGATGCTTTTGAAGCGCTTTCGGAGTGTCCCCGCCTGCAGGCCATTTCCGGTACAAAGATGGTGCACATCGGCCCAAAAAGGCTAATTTTCGGGTGCAGTGATATTCAAGGCACACTCAGGTACAAATTTCGTCTCTCTAGCATTTCTAGTTCACGAGTTATTCTCGAACTGAGCTCGGGTGTTGTTTCAAATCATTCTTCGGATGGACATGTCTTGCCTTTGTTGTTGCTCGGCCCCGGCCCCGGCGCGTGGGCTAATTTGCCGGTGGTTGTAGCCCTATTCCGGGGCCGCTCGCCCCGCCTAGAAAATCGTCAGAGACACGGATCCACGACGAGGTGAGAGCCCTGAATGGTGGCTTTCCAGTGGTGGAAAACTTGTGCAAATCCGATGTTGTTATGGGTGTGATTTGACCCTCATGGTAAATTATTTCGTTTCTTCTTTTTGTGTGTGCAGCTCCCCACTCTGTGTACAACAATCCCACTGGAGATGCTTTTGAAGCGCTTTCGGAGTGTCCCCGCCTGCAGGCCATTTCCGGTACAAAGATGGTGCACATCGGCCCAAAAAGGCTAATTTTCGGGTGCAGTGATATTCAAGGCACACTCAGGTACAAATTTCGTCTCTCTAGCATTTCTAGTTCATGAGTTATTCTCGAACTGAGCTCGGGTGTTGTTTCAAATCATTCTTCGGATGGACATGTCTTGCCTTTGTTGTTGCTCGGCCACGGCCCCGGCGCGTGGGCTAATTAGCCGGTGGTTGTAGCCCTATTCCGGGGCCGCTCGCCCCGCCTAGAAAATCGTCAGAGACACGGATCCACGACGAGGTGAGAGCCCTGAATGGTGGCTTTCCAGTGGTGGAAAACTTGTGCAAATCCGATGTTGTTATGGGTGTGATTTGACCCTCATGGTAATTTTTTTCGTTTCTTCTTTTTGTGTGTGCAGCTCCCCACTCTGTGTACAACAATCCCACTGGAGATGCTTTTGAAGCGCTTTCGGAGTGTCCCCGCCTGCAGGCCATTTCCGGTACAAAGATGGTGCACATCGGCCCAAAAAGGCTAATTTTCGGGTGCAGTGATATTCAAGGCACACTCAGGTACAAATTTCGTCTCTCTAGCATTTCTAGTTCATGAGTTATTCTCGAACTGAGCTCGGGTGTTGTTTCAAATCATTCTTCGGATGGACATGTCTTGCCTTTGTTGTTGCTCGGCCCCGGCCCCTGCGCGTGGGCTAATTTGCCGGTGGTTGTAGCCCTATTCCGGGGCCGCTCGCCCCGCCTAGAAAATCGTCAGAGACACGGATCCACGACGAGGTGAGAGCCCTGAATGGTGGCTTTCCAGTGGTGGAAAACTTGTGCAAATCCGATGTTGTTATGGGTGTGATTTGACCCTCATGGTAATTTATTTCGTTTCTTCTTTTTGTGTGTGCAGCTCCCCACTCTGTGTACAACAATCCCACTGGAGATGCTTTTGAAGCGCTTTCGGAGTGTCCCCGCCTGCAGGCCATTTCCGGTACAAAGATGGTGCACATCGGCCCAAAAAGGCTAATTTTCGGGTGCAGTGATATTCAAGGCACACTCAGGTACAAATTTCGTCTCTCTAGCATTTCTAGTTCATGAGTTATTCTCGAACTGAGCTCGGGTGTTGTTTCAAATCATTCTTCGGATGGACATGTCTTGCCTTTGTTGTTGCTCGGCCCCGGACCCGGCGCGTGGGCTAATTTGCCGGTGGTTGTAGCCCTATTCCGGGGCCGCTCGCCCCGCCTAGAAAATCGTCAGAGACACGGATCCACGACGAGGTGAGAGCCCTGAATGGTGGCTTTCCAGTGGTGGAAAACTTGTGCAAATCCGATGTTGTTATGGGTGTGATTTGACCCTCATGGTAATTTATTTCGTTTCTTCTTTTTGTGTGTGCTGCTCCCCACTCTGTGTACAACAATCCCACTGGAGATGCTTTTGAAGCGCTTTCGGAGTGTCCCCGCCTGCAGGCCATTTCCGGTACAAAGATGGTGCACATCGGCCCAAAAAGGCTAATTTTCGGGTGCAGTGATATTCAAGGCACACTCAGGTACAAA
Source organism: Pisaster brevispinus (assembly GCA_023634235.1). Classification (NCBI taxonomy): domain Eukaryota; kingdom Metazoa; phylum Echinodermata; class Asteroidea; order Forcipulatida; family Asteriidae; genus Pisaster; species Pisaster brevispinus. The sequence continues at coordinate 17,500 of JAMKCF010000218.1, forward strand.
TTTCGTCTCTCTAGCATTTCTAGTTCATGAGTTATTCTCGAACTGAGCTCGGGTGTTGTTTCAAATCATTCTTCGGATGGACATGTCTTGCCTTTGTTGTTGCTCGGCCCCGGCCCCGGCGCGTGGGCTAATTTGCCGGTGGTTGTAGCCCTATTCCGGGGCCGCTCGCCCCGCCTAGAAAATCGTCAGAGACACGGATCCACAACGAGGTGAGAGCCCTGAATGGTGGCTTTCCAGTGGTGGAAAACTTGTGCAAATCCGATGTTGTTATGGGTGTGATTTGACCCTCATGGTAATTTATTTCGTTTCTTCTTTTTGTGTGTGCAGCTCCCCACTCTGTGTACAACAATCCCACTGGAGATGCTTTTGAAGCGCTTTCGGAGTGTCCCCGCCTGCAGGCCATTTCCGGTACAAAGATGGTGCACATCGGCCCAAAAAGGCTAATTTTCGGGTGCAGTGATATTCAAGGCACACTCAGGTACAAATTTCGTCTCTCTAGCATTTCTAGTTCATGAGTTATTCTCGAACTGAGCTCGGGTGTTGTTTCAAATCATTCTTCGGATGGACATGTCTTGCCTTTGTTGTTGCTCGGCCCCGGCCCCGGCGCGTGGGCTAATTTGCCGGTGGTTGTAGCCCTATTCCGGGGCCGCTCGCCCCGCCTAGAAAATCGTCAGAGACACGGATCCACGACGAGGTGAGAGCCCTGAATGGTGGCTTTCCAGTGGTGGAAAACTTGTGCAAATCCGATGTTGTTATGGGTGTGATTTGACCCTCATGGTAATTTATTTCGTTTCTTCTTTTTGTGTGTGCAGCTCCCCACTCTGTGTACAACAATCCCACTGGAGATGCTTTTGAAGCGCTTTCGGAGTGTCCCCGCCTGCAGGCCATTTCCGGTACAAAGATGGTGCACATCGGCCCAAAAAGGCTAATTTTCGGGTGCAGTGATATTCAAGGCACACTCAGGTACAAATTTCGTCTCTCTAGCATTTCTAGTTCATGAGTTATTCTCGAACTGAGCTCGGGTGTTGTTTCAAATCATTCTTCGGATGGACATGTCTTGCCTTTGTTGTTGCTCGGCCCCGGCCCCGGCGCGTGGGCTAATTTGCCGGTGGTTGTAGCCCTATTCCGGGGCCGCTCGCCCCGCCTAGAAACTCGTCAGAGACACGGATCCACGACGAGGTGAGAGCCCTGAATGGTGGCTTTCCAGTGGTGGAAAACTTGTGCAAATCCGATGTTGTTATGGGTGTGATTTGACCCTCATGGTAATTTATTTCGTTTCTTCTTTTTGTGTGTGCAGCTCCCCACTCTGTGTACAACAATCCCACTGGAGATGCTTTTGAAGCGCTTTCGGAGTGTCCCCGCCTGCAGGCCATTTCCGGTACAAAGATGGTGCACATCGGCCCAAAAAGGCTAATTTTCGGGTGCAGTGATATTCAAGGCACACTCAGGTACAAATTTCGTCTCTCTAGCATTTCTAGTTCATGAGTTATTCTCGAACTGAGCTCGGGTGTTGTTTCAAATCATTCTTCGGATGGACATGTCTTGCCTTTGTTGTTGCTCGGCCCCGGCCCCGGCGCGTGGGCTAATTTGCCGGTGGTTGTAGCCCTATTCCGGGGCCGCTCGCCCCGCCTAGAAAATCGTCAGAGACACGGATCTACGACGAGGTGAGAGCCCTGAATGGTGGCTTTCCAGTGGTGGAAAACTTGTGCAAATCCGATGTTGTTATGGGTGTGATTTGACCCTCATGGTAATTTATTTCGTTTCTTCTTTTTGTGTGTGCAGCTCCCCACTCTGTGTACAACAATCCCACTGGAGATGCTTTTGAAGCGCTTTCGGAGTGTCCCCGCCTGCAGGCCATTTCCGGTACAAAGATGGTGCACATCGGCCCAAAAAGGCTAATTTTCGGGTGCAGTGATATTCAAGGCACACTCAGGTACAAATTTCGTCTCTCTAGCATTTCTAGTTCATGAGTTATTCTCGAACTGAGCTCGGGTGTTGTTTCAAATCATTCTTCGGATGGACATGTCTTGCCTTTGTTGTTGCTCGGCCCCGGCCCCGGCGCGTGGGCTAATTTGCCGGTGGTTGTAGCCCTATTCCGGGGCCGCTCGCCCCGCCTAGAAAATCGTCAGAGACACGGATCCACGACGAGGTGAGAGCCCTGAATGGTGGCTTTCCAGTGGTGGAAAACTTGTGCAAATCCGATGTTGTTATGGGTGTGATTTGACCCTCATGGTAATTTATTTCGTTTCTTCTTTTTGTGTGTGCAGCTCCCCACTCTGTGTACAACAATCCCTCTGGAGATGCTTTTGAAGCGCTTTCGGAGTGTCCCCGCCTGCAGGCCATTTCCGGTACAAAGATGGTGCACATCGGCCCAAAAAGGCTAATTTTCGGGTGCAGTGATATTCAAGGCACACTCAGGTACAAATTTCGTCTCTCTAGCATTTCTAGTTCATGAGTTATTCTCGAACTGAGCTCGGGTGTTGTTTCAAATCATTCTTCGGATGGACATGTCTTGCCTTTGTTGTTGCTCGGCCCCGGCCCCGGCGCGTTGGCTAATTTGCCGGTGGTTGTAGCCCTATTCCGGGGCCGCTCGCCCCGCCTAGAAACTCGTCAGAGACACGGATCCACGACGAGGTGAGAGCCCTGAATGGTGGATTTCCAGTGGTGGAAAACTTGTGCAAATCCGATGTTGTTATGGGTGTGATTTGACCCTCATGGTAATTTATTTCGTTTCTTCTTTTTGTGTGTGCTGCTCCCCACTCTGTGTACAACAATCCCACTGGAGATGCTTTTGAAGCGCTTTCGGAGTGTCCCCGCCTGCAGGCCATTTCCGGTACAAAGATGGTGCACATCGGCCCAAAAAGGCTAATTTTCGGGTGCAGTGATATTCAAGGCACACTCAGGTACAAATTTCGTCTCTCTAGCATTTCTAGTTAATGAGTTATTCTCGAACTGAGCTCGGGTGTTGTTTCAAATCATTCTTCGGATGGACATGTCTTGCCTTTGTTGTTGCTCGGCCCCGGCCCCGGCGCGTGGGCTAATTTGCCGGTGGTTGTAGCCCTATTCCGGGGCCGCTCGCCCCGCCTAGAAAATCGTCAGAGACACGGATCCACGACGAGGTGAGAGCCCTGAATGGTGGCTTTCCAGTGGTGGAAAACTTGTGCAAATCCGATGTTGTTATGGGTGTGATTTGACCCTCATGGTAATTTATTTCGTTTCTTCTTTTTGTGTGTGCAGCTCCCCACTCTGTGTACAACAATCCCACTGGAGATGCTTTTGAAGCGCTTTCGGAGTGTCCCCGCCTGCAGGCCATTTCCGGTACAAAGATGGTGCACATCGGCCCAAAAAGGCTAATTTTCGGGTGCAGTGATATTCAAGGCACACTCAGGTACAAATTTCGTCTCTCTAGCATTTCTAGTTCATGAGTTATTCTCGAACTGAGCTCGGGTGTTGTTTCAAATCATTCTTCGGATGGACATGTCTTGCCTTTGTTGTTGCTCGGCCCCGGCCCCGGCGCGTGGGCTAATTTGCCGGTGGTTGTAGCCCTATTCCGGGGCCGCTCGCCCCGCCTAGAAAATCGTCAGAGACACGGATCCACGACGAGGTGAGAGCCCTGAATGGTGGCTTTCCAGTGGTGGAAAACTTGTGCAAATCCGATGTTGTTATGGGTGTGATTTGACCCTCATGGTAATTTATTTCGTTTCTTCTTTTTGTGTGTGCAGCTCCCCACTCTGTGTACAACAATCCCACTGGAGATGCTTTTGAAGCGCTTTCGGAGTGTCCCCGCCTGCAGGCCATTTCCGGTACAAAGATGGTGCACATCGGCCCAAAAAGGCTAATTTTCGGGTGCAGTGATATTCAAGGCACACTCAGGTACAAATTTCGTCTCTCTAGCATTTCTAGTTCATGAGTTATTCTCGAACTGAGCTCGGGTGTTGTTTCAAATCATTCTTCGGATGGACATGTCTTGCCTTTGTTGTTGCTCGGCCCCGGCCCAGGCGCGTTGGCTAATTTGCCGGTGGTTGTAGCCCTATTCCGGGGCCGCTCGCCCCGCCTAGAAACTCGTCAGAGACACGGATCCACGACGAGGTGAGAGCCCTGAATGGTGGATTTCCAGTGGTGGAAAACTTGTGCAAATCCGATGTTGTTATGGGTGTGATTTGACCCTCATGGTAATTTATTTCGTTTCTTCTTTTTGTGTGTGCTGCTCCCCACTCTGTGTACAACAATCCCACTGGAGATGCTTTTGAAGCGCTTTCGGAGTGTCCCCGCCTGCAGGCCATTTCCGGTACAAAGATGGTGCACATCGGCCCAAAAAGGCTAATTTTCGGGTGCAGTGATATTCAAGGCACACTCAGGTACAAATTTCGTCTCTCTAGCATTTCTAGTTAATGAGTTATTCTCGAACTGAGCTCGGGTGTTGTTTCAAATCATTCTTCGGATGGACATGTCTTGCCTTTGTTGTTGCTCGGCCCCGGCCCCGGCGCGTGGGCTAATTTGCCGGTGGTTGTAGCCCTATTCCGGGGCCGCTCGCCCCGCCTAGAAAATCGTCAGAGACACGGATCCACGACGAGGTGAGAGCCCTGAATGGTGGCTTTCCAGTGGTGGAAAACTTGTGCAAATCCGATGTTGTTATGGGTGTGATTTGACCCTCATGGTAATTTATTTCGTTTCTTCTTTTTGTGTGTGCAGCTCCCCACTCTGTGTACAACAATCCCACTGGAGATGCTTTTGAAGCGCTTTCGGAGTGTCCCCGCCTGCAGGCCATTTCCGGTACAAAGATGGTGCACATCGGCCCAAAAAGGCTAATTTTCGGGTGCAGTGATATTCAAGGCACACTCAGGTACAAATTTCGTCTCTCTAGCATTTCTAGTTCATGAGTTATTCTCGAACTGAGCTCGGGTGTTGTTTCAAATCATTCTTCGGATGGACATGTCTTGCCTTTGTTGTTGCTCGGCCCCGGCCCCGGCGCGTGGGCTAATTTGCCGGTGGTTGTAGCCCTATTCCGGGGCCGCTCGCCCCGCCTAGAAAATCGTCAGAGACACGGATCCACGACGAGGTGAGAGCCCTGAATGGTGGCTTTCCAGTGGTGGAAAACTTGTGCAAATCCGATGTTGTTATGGGTGTGATTTGACCCTCATGGTAATTTATTTCGTTTCTTCTTTTTGTGTGTGCAGCTCCCCACTCTGTGTACAACAATCCCACTGGAGATGCTTTTGAAGCGCTTTCGGAGTGTCCCCGCCTGCAGGCCATTTCCGGTACAAAGATGGTGCACATCGGCCCAAAAAGGCTAATTTTCGGGTGCAGTGATATTCAAGGCACACTCAGGTACAAATTTCGTCTCTCTAGCATTTCTAGTTCATGAGTTATTCTCGAACTGAGCTCTGGTGTTGTTTCAAATCATTCTTCGGATGGACATGTCTTGCCTTTGTTGTTGCTCGGCCCCGGCCCCGGCGCGTGGGCTAATTTGCCGGTGGTTGTAGCCCTATTCCGGGGCCGCTCGCCCCGCCTAGAAAATCGTCAGAGACACGGATCCACGACGAGGTGAGAGCCCTGAATGGTGGCTTTCCAGTGGTGGAAAACTTGTGCAAATCCGATGTTGTTATGGGTGTGATTTGACCCTCATGGTAATTTATTTCGTTTCTTCTTTTTGTGTGTGCAGCTCCCCACTGTGTGTACAACAATCCCACTGGAGATGCTTTTGAAGCGCTTTCGGAGTGTCCCCGCCTGCAGGCCATTTCCGGTACAAAGATGGTGCACATCGGCCCAAAAAGGCTAATTTTCGGGTGCAGTATTATTCAAGGCACACTCAGGTACAAATTTCGTCTCTCTAGCATTTCTAGTTCATGAGTTATTCTCGAACTGAGCTCGGGTGTTGTTTCAAATCATTCTTCGGATGGACATGTCTTGCCTTTGTTGTTGCTCGGCCCCGGCCCCGGCGCGTGGGCTAATTTGCCGGTGGTTGTAGCTCTATTCCGGGGCCGCTCGCCCCGCCTAGAAAATCGTCAGAGACACGGATCCACGACGAGGTGAGAGCCCTGAATGGTGGCTTTCCAGTGGTGGAAAACTTGTGCAAATCCGATGTTGTTATGGGTGTGATTTGACCCTCATGGTAATTTATTTCGTTTCTTCTTTTTGTGTGTGCAGCTCCCCACTCTGTGTACAACAATCCCACTGGAGATGCTTTTGAAGCGCTTTCGGAGTGTCCCCGCCTGCAGGCCATTTCCGGTACAAAGATGGTGCACATCGGCCCAAAAAGGCTAATTTTCGGGTGCAGTGATATTCAAGGCACACTCAGGTACAAATTTCGTCTCTCTAGCATTTCTAGTTCATGAGTTATTCTCGAACTGAGCTCGGGTGTTGTTTCAAATCATTCTTCGGATGGACATGTCTTGCCTTTGTTGTTGCTCGGCCCCGCCCCCGGCGCGTGGGCTAATTTGCCGGTGGTTGTAGCCCTATTCCGGGGCCGCTCGCCCCGCCTAGAAAATCGTCAGAGACACGGATCCACGACGAGGTGAGAGCCCTGAATGGTGGATTTCCAGTGGTGGAAAACTTGTGCAAATTCGATGTTGTTATGGGTGTGATTTGACCCTCATGGTAATTTATTTCGTTTCTTCTTTTTGTGTGTGCAGCTCCCCACTCTGTGTACAACAATCCCACTGGAGATGCTTTTGAAGCGCTTTCGGAGTGTCCCCGCCTGCAGGTCATTTCCGGTACAAAGATGGTGCACATCGGCCCAAAAAGGCTAATTTTCGGGTGCAGTGATATTCAAGGCACACTCAGGTACAAATTTCGTCTCTCTAGCATTTCTAGTTCATGAGTTATTCTCGAACTGAGCTCGGGTGTTGTTTCAAATCATTCTTCGGATGGACATGTCTTGCCTTTGTTGTTGCTCGGCCCCGGCCCCGGCGCGTGGGCTAATTTGCCGGTGGTTGTAGCCCTATTCCGGGGCCGCTCGCCCCGCCTAGAAAATCGTCAGAGACACGGATCCACGACGAGGTGAGAGCCCTGAATGGTGGCTTTCCAGTGGTGGAAAACTTGTGCAAATCCGATGTTGTTATGGGTGTGATTTGACCCTCATGGTAATTTATTTCGTTTCTTCTTTTTGTGTGTGCAGCTCCCCACTCTGTGTACAACAATCCCACTGGAGATGCTTTTGAAGCGCTTTCGGAGTGTCCCCGCCTGCAGGCCATTTCCGGTACAAAGATGGTGCACATCGGCCCAAAAAGGCTAATTTTCGGGTGCAGTGATATTCAAGGCACACTCAGGTACAAATTTCGTCTCTCTAGCATTTCTAGTTCATGAGTTATTCTCGACCTGAGCTCGGGTGTTGTTTCAAATCATTCTTCGGATGGACATGTCTTGCCTTTGTTGTTGCTCGGCCCCGGCCCCGGCGCGTGGGCTAATTTGCCGGTGGTTGTAGCCCTATTCCGGGGCCGCTCGCCCCGCCTAGAAAATCGTCAGAGACACGGATCCACAACGAGGTGAGAGCCCTGAATGGTGGCTTTCCAGTGGTGGAAAACTTGTGCAAATCCGATGTTGTTATGGGTGTGATTTGACCCTCATGGTAATTTATTTCGTTTCTTCTTTTTGTGTGTGCAGCTCCCCACTCTGTGTACAACAATCCCACTGGAGATGCTTTTGAAGCGCTTTCGGAGTGTCCCCGCCTGCAGGCCATTTCCGGTACAAAGATGGTGCACATCGGCCCAAAAAGGCTAATTTTCGGGTGCAGTGATATTCAAGGCACACTCAGGTACAAATTTCGTCTCTCTAGCATTTCTAGTTCATGAGTTATTCTCGAACTGAGCTCGGGTGTTGTTTCAAATCATTCTTCGGATGGACATGTCTTGCCTTTGTTGTTGCTCGGCCCCGGCCCCGGCGCGTGGGCTAATTTGCCGGTGGTTGTAGCCCTATTCCGGGGCCGCTCGCCCCGCCTAGAAAATCGTCAGAGACACGGATTCACGACGAGGTGAGAGCCCTGAATGGTGGCTTTCCAGTGGTGGAAAACTTGTGCAAATCCGATGTTGTTATGGGTGTGATTTGACCCTCATGGTAATTTATTTCGTTTCTTCTTTTTGTGTGTGCAGCTCCCCACTCTGTGTACAACAATCCCACTGGAGATGCTTTTGAAGCGCTTTCGGAGTGTCCCCGCCTGCAGGCCATTTCCGGTACAAAGATGGTGCACATCGGCCCAAAAAGGCTAATTTTCGGGTGCAGTGATATTCAAGGCACACTCAGGTACAAATTTCGTCTCTCTAGCATTTCTAGTTCATGAGTTATTCTCGAACTGAGCTCGGGTGTTGTTTCAAATCATTCTTCGGATGGACATGTCTTGCCTTTGTTGTTGCTCGGCCCCGGCCCCGGCGCGTGGGCTAATTTGCCGGTGGTTGTAGCCCTATTCCGGGGCCGCTCGCCCCGCCTAGAAAATCGTCAGAGACACGGATCCACGACGAGGTGAGAGCCCTGAATGGTGGCTTTCCAGTGGTGGAAAACTTGTGCAAATCCGATGTTGTTATGGGTGTGATTTGACCCTCATGGTAATTTATTTCGTTTCTTCTTTTTGTGTGTGCAGCTCCCCACTCTGTGTACAACAATCCCACTGGAGATGCTTTTGAAGCGCTTTCGGAGTGTCCCCGCCTGCAGGCCATTTCCGGTACAAAGATGGTGCACATCGGCCCAAAAAGGCTAATTTTCGGGTGCAGTGATATTCAAGGCACACTCAGGTACAAATTTCGTCTCTCTAGCATTTCTAGTTCATGAGTTATTCTCGAACTGAGCTCGGGTGTTGTTTCAAATCATTCTTCGGATGGACATGTCTTGCCTTTGTTGTTGCTCGGCCCCGGCCCCGGCGCGTGGGCTAATTTGCCGGTGGTTGTAGCCCTATTCCGGGGCCGCTCGCCCCGCCTAGAAAATCGTCAGAGACACGGATCCACGACGAGGTGAGAGCCCTGAATGGTGGCTTTCCAGTGGTGGAAAACTTGTGCAAATCCGATGTTGTTATGGGTGTGATTTGACCCTCATGGTAATTTATTTCGTTTCTTCTTTTTGTGTGTGCAGCTCCCCACTCTGTGTACAACAATCCCACTGGAGATGCTTTTGAAGCGCTTTCGGAGTGTCCCCGCCTGCAGGCCATTTCCGGTACAAAGATGGTGCACATCGGCCCAAAAAGGCTAATTTTCGGGTGCAGTGATATTCAAGGCACACTCAGGTACAAATTTCGTCTCTCTAGCATTTCTAGTTCATGAGTTATTCTCGAACTGAGCTCGGGTGTTGTTTCAAATCATTCTTCGGATGGACATGTCTTGCCTTTGTTGTTGCTCGGCCCCGGCCCCGGCGCGTGGGCTAATTTGCCGGTGGTTGTAGCCCTATTCCGGGGCCGCTCGCCCCGCCTAGAAAATCGTCAGAGACACGGATCCACGACGAGGTGAGAGCCCTGAATGGTGGCTTTCCAGTGGTGGAAAACTTGTGCAAATCCGATGTTGTTATGGGTGTGATTTGACCCTCATGGTAATTTATTTCGTTTCTTCTTTTTGTGTGTGCAGCTCCCCACTCTGTGTACAACAATCCCACTGGAGATGCTTTTGAAGCGCTTTCGGAGTGTCCCCGCCTGCAGGCCATTTCCGGTACAAAGATGGTGCACATCGGCCCAAAAAGGCTAATTTTCGGGTGCAGTGATATTCAAGGCACACTCAGGTACAAATTTCGTCTCTCTAGCATTTCTAGTTCATGAGTTATTCTCGAACTGAGCTCGGGTGTTGTTTCAAATCATTCTTCGGATGGACATGTCTTGCCTTTGTTGTTGCTCGGCCCCGGCCCCGGCGCGTGGGCTAATTTGCCGGTGGTTGTAGCCCTATTCCGGGGCCGCTCGCCCCGCCTAGAAAATCGTCAGAGACACGGATCTACGACGAGGTGAGAGCCCTGAATGGTGGCTTTCCAGTGGTGGAAAACTTGTGCAAATCCGATGTTGTTATGGGTGTGATTTGACCCTCATGGTAATTTATTTCGTTTCTTCTTTTTGTGTGTGCAGCTCCCCACTCTGTGTACAACAATCCCACTGGAGATGCTTTTGAAGCGCTTTCGGAGTGTCCCCGCCTGCAGGCCATTTCCGGTACAAAGATGGTGCACATCGGCCCAAAAAGGCTAATTTTCGGGCGCAGTGATATTCAAGGCACACTCAGGTACAAATTTCGTCTCTCTAGCATTTCTAGTTCATGAGTTATTCTCGAACTGAGCTCGGGTGTTGTTTCAAATCATTCTTCGGATGGACATGTCTTGCCTTTGTTGTTGCTCGGCCCCGGCCCCGGCGCGTTGGCTAATTTGCTGGTGGTTGTAGCCCTATTCCGGGGCCGCTCGCCCCGCCTAGAAACTCGTCAGAGACACGGATCCACGACGAGGTGAGAGCCCTGAATGGTGGATTTCCAGTGGTGGAAAACTTGTGCAAATCCGATGTTGTTATGGGTGTGATTTGACCCTCATGGTAATTTATTTCGTTTCTTCTTTTTGTGTGTGCTGCTCCCCACTCTGTGTACAACAATCCCACTGGAGATGCTTTTGAAGCGCTTTCGGAGTGTCCCCGCCTGCAGGCCATTTCCGGTACAAAGATGGTGCACATCGGCCCAAAAAGGCTAATTTTCGGGTGCAGTGATATTCAAGGCACACTCAGGTACAAATTTCGTCTCTCTAGCATTTCTAGTTAATGAGTTATTCTCGAACTGAGCTCGGGTGTTGTTTCAAATCATTCTTCGGATGGACATGTCTTGCCTTTGTTGTTGCTCGGCCCCGGCCCCGGCGCGTGGGCTAATTTGCCGGTGGTTGTAGCCCTATTCCGGGGCCGCTCGCCCCGCCTAGAAAATCGTCAGAGACACGGATCCACGACGAGGTGAGAGCCCTGAATGGTGGCTTTCCAGTGGTGGAAAACTTGTGCAAATCCGATGTTGTTATGGGTGTGATTTGACCCTCATGGTAATTTATTTCGTTTCTTCTTTTTGTGTGTGCAGCTCCCCACTCTGTGTACAACAATCCCACTGGAGATGCTTTTGAAGCGCTTTCGGAGTGTCCCCGCCTGCAGGCCATTTCCGGTACAAAGATGGTGCACATCGGCCCAAAAAGGCTAATTTTCGGGTGCAGTGATATTCAAGGCACACTCAGGTACAAATTTCGTCTCTCTAGCATTTCTAGTTCATGAGTTATTCTCGAACTGAGCTCGGGTGTTGTTTCAAATCATTCTTCGGATGGACATGTCTTGCCTTTGTTGTTGCTCGGCCCCGGCCCCGGCGCGTGGGCTAATTTGCCGGTGGTTGTAGCCCTATTCCGGGGCCGCTCGCCCCGCCTAGAAAATCGTCAGAGACACGGATCCACGACGAGGTGAGAGCCCTGAATGGTGGCTTTCCAGTGGTGGAAAACTTGTGCAAATCCGATGTTGTTATGGGTGTGATTTGACCCTCATGGTAAATTATTTCGTTTCTTCTTTTTGTGTGTGCAGCTCCCCACTCTGTGTACAACAATCCCACTGGAGATGCTTTTGAAGCGCTTTCGGAGTGTCCCCGCCTGCAGGCCATTTCCGGTACAAAGATGGTGCACATCGGCCCAAAAAGGCTAATTTTCGGGTGCAGTGATATTCAAGGCACACTCAGGTACAAATTTCGTCTCTCTAGCATTTCTAGTTCATGAGTTATTCTCGAACTGAGCTCGGGTGTTGTTTCAAATCATTCTTCGGATGGACATGTCTTGCCTTTGTTGTTGCTCGGCCCCGGCCCCGGCGCGTGGGCTACTTTGCCGGTGGTTGTAGCCCTATCCCGGGGCCGCTCGCCCCGCCTAGAAAATGGTCAGAGACACGGATCCACGGCGAGGTGAGAGCCCTGAATCGTGGCTTTCCAGTGGTGGAAAACTTGTGCAAATCCGATGTTGTTATGGGTGTGATTTGACCCTCATGGTAATTTATTTCGTTTCTTCTTTTTGTGTGTGCAGCTCCCCACTCTGTGTACAACAATCCCACTGGAGATGCTTTTGAAGCGCTTTCGGAGTTTCCCCGCCTGCAGGCCATTTCCGGTACAAAGATGGTGCACATCGGCCCAAAAAGGCTAATTTTCGGGTGCAGTGATATTCAAGGCACACTCAGGTACAAATTTCGTCTCTCTAGCATTTCTAGTTAATGAGTTATTCTCGAACTGAGCTCGGGTGTTGTTTCAAATCATTCTTCGGATGGACATGTCTTGCCTTTGTTGTTGCTCGGCCCCGGCCCCGGCGCGTGGGCTAATTTGCCGGTGGTTGTAGCCCTATTCCGGGGCCGCTCGCCCCGCCTAGAAAATCGTCAGAGACACGGATCCACGACGAGGTGAGAGCCCTGAATGGTGGCTTTCCAGTGGTGGAAAACTTGTGCAAATCCGATGTTGTTATGGGTGTGATTTGACCCTCATGGTAATTTATTTCGTTTCTTCTTTTTGTGTGTGCAGCTCCCCACTCTGTGTACAACAATCCCACTGGAGATGCTTTTGAAGCGCTTTCGGAGTGTCCCCGCCTGCAGGCCATTTCCGGTACAAAGATGGTGCACATCGGCCCAAAAAGGCTAATTTTCGGGTGCAGTGATATTCAAGGCACACTCAGGTACAAATTTCGTCTCTCTAGCATTTCTAGTTCATGAGTTATTCTCGAACTGAGCTCGGGTGTTGTTTCAAATCATTCTTCGGATGGACATGTCTTGCCTTTGTTGTTGCTCGGCCCCGGCCCCGGCGCGTGGGCTAATTTGCCGGTGGTTGTAGCCCTATTCCGGGGCCGCTCGCCCCGCCTAGAAAATCGTCAGAGACACGGATCCACGACGAGGTGAGAGCCCTGAATGGTGGCTTTCCAGTGGTGGAAAACTTGTGCAAATCCGATGTTGTTATGGGTGTGATTTGACCCTCATGGTAAATTATTTCGTTTCTTCTTTTTGTGTGTGCAGCTCCCCACTCTGTGTACAACAATCCCACTGGAGATGCTTTTGAAGCGCTTTCGGAGTGTCCCCGCCTGCAGGCCATTTCCGGTACAAAGATGGTGCACATCGGCCCAAAAAGGCTAATTTTCGGGTGCAGTGATATTCAAGGCACACTCAGGTACAAATTTCGTCTCTCTAGCATTTCTAGTTCATGAGTTATTCTCGAACTGAGCTCGGGTGTTGTTTCAAATCATTCTTCGGATGGACATGTCTTGCCTTTGTTGTTGCTCGGCCCCGGCCCCGGCGCGTGGGCTACTTTGCCGGTGGTTGTAGCCCTATCCCGGGGCCGCTCGCCCCGCCTAGAAAATGGTCAGAGACACGGATCCACGGCGAGGTGAGAGCCCTGAATCGTGGCTTTCCAGTGGTGGAAAACTTGTGCAAATCCGATGTTGTTATGGGTGTGATTTGACCCTCATGGTAATTTATTTCGTTTCTTCTTTTTGTGTGTGCAGCTCCCCACTCTGTGTACAACAATCCCACTGGAGATGCTTTTGAAGCGCTTTCGGAGTTTCCCCGCCTGCAGGCCATTTCCGGTACAAAGATGGTGCACATCGGCCCAAAAAGGCTAATTTTCGGGTGCAGTGATATTCAAGGCACACTCAGGTACAAATTTCGTCTCTCTAGCATTTCTAGTTCATGAGTTATTCTCGAACTGAGCTCGGGTGTTGTTTCAAATCATTCTTCGGATGGACATGTCTTGCCTTTGTTGTTGCTCGGCCCCGGCCCCGGCGCGTGGGCTAATTTGCCGGTGGTTGTAGCCCTATTCCGGGGCCGCTCGCCCCGCCTAGAAAATCGTCAGAGACACGGATCCACGACGAGGTGAGAGCCCTGAATGGTGGCTTTCCAGTGGTGGAAAACTTGTGCAAATCCGATGTTGTTATGGGTGTGATTTGACCCTCATGGTAATTTATTTCGTTTCTTCTTTTTGTGTGTGCAGCTCCCCACTCTGTGTACAACAATCCCACTGGAGATGCTTTTGAAGCGCTTTCGGAGTGTCCCCGCCTGCAGGCCATTTCCGGTACAAAGATGGTGCACATCGGCCCAAAAAGGCTAATTTTCGGGTGCAGTGATATTCAAGGCACACTCAGGTACAAATTTCGTCTCTCTAGTATTTCTAGTTCATGAGTTATTCTCGAACTGAGCTCGGGTGTTGTTTCAAATCATTCTTCGGATGGACATGTCTTGCCTTTGTTGTTGCTCGGCCCCGGCCCCGGCGCGTGGGCTAATTTGCCGGTGGTTGTAGCCCTATTCCGGGGCCGCTCGCCCCGCCTAGAAACTCGTCAGAGACACGGATCCACGACGAGGTGAGAGCCCTGAATGGTGGCTTTCCAGTGGTGGAAAACTTGTGCAAATCCGATGTTGTTATGGGTGTGATTTGACCCTCATGGTAATTTATTTCGTTTCTTCTTTTTGTGTGTGCAGCTCCCCACTCTGTGTACAACAATCCCACTGGAGATGCTTTTGAAGCGCTTTCGGAGTGTCCCCGCCTGCAGGCCATTTCCGGTACAAAGATGGTGCACATCGGCCCAAAAAGGCTAATTTTCGGGTGCAGTGATATTCAAGGCACACTCAGGTACAAATTTCGTCTCTCTAGCATTTCTAGTTCATGAGTTATTCTCGAACTGAGCTCGGGTGTTGTTTCAAATCATTCTTCGGATGGACATGTCTTGCCTTTGTTGTTGCTCGGCCCCGGCCCCGGCGCGTGGGCTAATTTGCCGGTGGTTGTAGCCCTATTCCGGGGCCGCTCGCCCCGCCTAGAAACTCGTCAGAGACACGGATCCACGACGAGGTGAGAGCCCTGAATGGTGGCTTTCCAGTGATGGAAAACTTGTGCAAATCCGATGTTGTTATGGGTGTGATTTGACCCTCATGGTAATTTATTTCGTTTCTTCTTTTTGTGTGTGCAGCTCCCCACTCTGTGTACAACAATCCCACTGGAGATGCTTTTGAAGCGCTTTCGGAGTGTCCCCGCCTGCAGGCCATTTCCGGTACAAAGATGGTGCACATCGGCCCAAAAAGGCTAATTTTCGGGTGCAGTGATATTCAAGGCACACTCAGGTACAAATTTCGTCTCTCTAGCATTTCTAGTTCATGAGTTATTCTCGAACTGAGCTCGGGTGTTGTTTCAAATCATTCTTCGGATGGACATGTCTTGCCTTTGTTGTTGCTCGGCCCCGGCCCCGGCGCGTGGGCTAATTTGCCGGTGGTTGTAGCCCTATTCCGGGGCCGCTCGCCCCGCCTAGAAACTCGTCAGAGACACGGATCCACGACGAGGTGAGAGCCCTGAATGGTGGCTTTCCAGTGGTGGAAAACTTGTGCAAATCCGATGTTGTTATGGGTGTGATTTGACCCTCATGGTAATTTATTTCGTTTCTTCTTTTTGTGTGTGCAGCTCCCCACTCTGTGTACAACAATCCCACTGGAGATGCTTTTGAAGCGCTTTCGGAGTGTCCCCGCCTGCAGGCCATTTCCGGTACAAAGATGGTGCACATCGGCCCAAAAAGGCTAATTTTCGGGTGCAGTGATATTCAAGGCACACTCAGGTACAAATTTCGTCTCTCTAGCATTTCTAGTTCATGAGTTATTCTCGAACTGAGCTCGGGTGTTGTTTCAAATCATTCTTCGGATGGACATGTCTTGCCTTTGTTGTTGCTCGGCCCCGGCCCCGGCGCGTGGGCTAATTTGCCGGTGGTTGTAGCCCTATTCCGGGGCCGCTCGCCCCGCCTAGGAAATCGTCAGAGACACGGATCCACGACGAGGTGAGAGCCCTGAATGGTGGCTTTCCAGTGGTGGAAAACTTGTGCAAATCCGATGTTGTTATGGGTGTGATTTGACCCTCATGGTAATTTATTTCGTTTCTTCTTTATGTGTGTGCAGCTCTCCACTCTGTGTACAACAATCCCACTGGAGATGCTTTTGAAGCGCTTTCGGAGTGTCCCCGCCTGCAGGCCATTTCCGGTACAAAGATGGTGCACATCGGCCCAAAAAGGCTAATTTTCGGGTGCAGTGATATTCAAGGCACACTCAGGTACAAATTTCGTCTCTCTAGCATTTCTAGTTCATGAGTTATTCTCGAACTGAGCTCGGGTGTTGTTTCAAATCATTCTTCGGATGGACATGTCTTGCCATTGTTGTTGCTCGGCCCCGGCCCCGGCGCGTGGGCTAATTTGCCGGTGGTTGTAGCCCTATTCCGGGGCCGCTCGCCCCGCCTAGAAAATCGTCAGAGACACGGATCCACGACGAGGTGAGAGCCCTGAATGGTGGCTTTCCAGTGGTGGAAAACTTGTGCAAATCCGATGTTGTTATGGGTGTGATTTGACCCTCATGGTAATTTATTTCGTTTCTTCTTTTTGTGTGTGCAGCTCCCCACTCTGTGTACAACAATCCCACTGGAGATGCTTTTGAAGCGCTTTCGGAGTGTCCCCGCCTGCAGGCCATTTCCGGTACAAAGATGGTGCACATCGGCCCAAAAAGGCTAATTTTCGGGTGCAGTGATATTCAAGGCACACTCAGGTACAAATTTCGTCTCTCTAGCATTTCTAGTTCATGAGTTATTCTCGAACTGAGCTCGGGTGTTGTTTCAAATCATTCTTCGGATGGACATGTCTTGCCTTTGTTGTTGCTCGGCCCCGGCCCCGGCGCGTGGGCTAATTTGCCGGTGGTTGTAGCCCTATTCCGGGGCCGCTCGCCCCGCCTAGAAAATCGTCAGAGACACGGATCCACGACGAGGTGAGAGCCCTGAATGGTGGCTTTCCAGTGGTGGAAAACTTGTGCAAATCCGATGTTGTTATGGGTGTGATTTGACCCTCATGGTAATTTATTTCGTTTCTTCTTTTTGTGTGTGCAGCTCCCCACTCTGTGTACAACAATCCCACTGGAGATGCTTTTGAAGCGCTTTCGGAGTGTCCCCGCCTGCAGGCCATTTCCGGTACAAAGATGGTGCACATCGGCCCAAAAAGGCTAATTTTCGGGTGCAGTGATATTCAAGGCACACTCAGGTACGAATTTCGTCTCTCTAGCATTTCTAGTTCATGAGTTATTCTCGAACTGAGCTCGGGTGTTGTTTCAAATCATTCTTCGGATGGACATGTCTTGCCTTTGTTGTTGCTCGGCCCCGGCCCCGGCGCGTGGGCTAATTTGCCGGTGGTTGTAGCCCTATTCCGGGGCCGCTCGCCCCGCCTAGAAAATCGTCAGAGACACGGATCCACGACGAGGTGAGAGCCCTGAATGGTGGCTTTCCAGTGGTGGAAAACTTGTGCAAATCCGATGTTGTTATGGGTGTGATTTGACCCTCATGGTAATTTATTTCGTTTCTTCTTTTTGTGTGTGCAGCTCCCCACTCTGTGTACAACAATCCCACTGGAGATGCTTTTGAAGCGCTTTCGGAGTGTCCCCGCCTGCAGGCCATTTCCGGTACAAAAATGGTGCACATCGGCCCAAAAAGGCTAATTTTCGGGTGCAGTGATATTCAAGGCACACTCAGGTACAAATTTCGTCTCTCTAGCATTTCTAGTTCATGAGTTATTCTCGAACTGTGCTCGGGTGTTGTTTCAAATCATTCTTCGGATGGACATGTCTTGCCTTTGTTGTTGCTCGGCCCCGGCCCCCGCGCGTGGGCTAATTTGCCGGTGGTTGTAGGCCCATTCCGGGGCCGCTCGCCCCGCCTAGAAAATCGTCAGAGACACGGATCCACGACGAGGTGAGAGCCCTGAATGGTGGCTTTCCAGTGGTGGAAAACTTGTGCAAATCCGATGTTGTTATGGGTGTGATTTGACCCTCATGGTAATTTATTTCGTTTCTTCTTTTTGTGTGTGCAGCTCCCCACTCTGTGTACAACAATCCCACTGGAGATGCTTTTGAAGCGCTTTCGGAGTGTCCCCGCCTGCAGGCCATTTCCGGTACAAAGATGGTGCACATCGGCCCAAAAAGGCTAATTTTCGGGTGCAGTGATATTCAAGGCACACTCAGGTACGAATTTCGTCTCTCTAGCATTTCTAGTTCATGAGTTATTCTCGAACTGAGCTCGGGTGTTGTTTCAAATCATTCTTCGGATGGACATGTCTTGCCTTTGTTGTTGCTCGGCCCCGGCCCCGGCGCGTGGGCTAATTTGCCGGTGGTTGTAGCCCTATTCCGGGGCCGCTCGCCCCGCCTAGAAAATCGTCAGAGACACGGATCCACGACGAGGTGAGAGCCCTGAATGGTGGCTTTCCAGTGGTGGAAAACTTGTGCAAATCCGATGTTGTTATGGGTGTGATTTGACCCTCATGGTAATTTATTTCGTTTCTTCTTTTTGTGTGTGCAGCTCCCCACTCTGTGTACAACAATCCCACTGGAGATGCTTTTGAAGCGCTTTCGGAGTGTCCCCGCCTGCAGGCCATTTCCGGTACAAAGATGGTGCACATCGGCCCAAAAAAGGCTAATTTTCGGGTGCAGTGATATTCAAGGCACACTCAGGTACGAATTTCGTCTCTCTAGCATTTCTAGTTCATGAGTTATTCTCGAACTGAGCTCGGGTGTTGTTTCAAATCATTCTTCGGATGGACATGTCTTGCCTTTGTTGTTGCTCGGCCCCGGCCCCGGCGCGTGGGCTAATTTGCCGGTGGTTGTAGCCCTATTCCGGGGCCGCTCGCCCCGCCTAGAAACTCGTCAGAGACACGGATCCACGACGAGGTGAGAGCCCTGAATGGTGGCTTTCCAGTGGTGGAAAACTTGTGCAAATCCGATGTTGTTATGGGTGTGATTTGACCCTCATGGTAATTTATTTCGTTTCTTCTTTTTGTGTGTGCAGCTCCCCACTCTGTGTACAACAATCCCACTGGAGATGCTTTTGAAGCGCTTTCGGAGTGTCCCCGCCTGCAGGCCATTTCCGGTACAAAGATGGTGCACATCGGCCCAAAAAGGCTAATTTTCGGGTGCAGTGATATTCAAGGCACACTCAGGTACAAATTTCGTCTCTCTAGCATTTCTAGTTCATGAGTTATTCTCGAACTGAGCTCGGGTGTTGTTTCAAATCATTCTTCGGATGGACATGTCTTGCCTTTGTTGTTGCTCGGCCCCGGCCCCGGCGCGTGGGCTAATTTGCCGGTGGTTGTAGCCCTATTCCGGGGCCGCTCGCCCCGCCTAGAAACTCGTCAGAGACACGGATCTACGACGAGGTGAGAGCCCTGAATGGTGGCTTTCCAGTGGTGGAAAACTTGTGCAAATCCGATGTTGTTATGGGTGTGATTTGACCCTCATGGTAATTTATTTCGTTTCTTCTTTTTGTGTGTGCAGCTCCCCACTCTGTGTACAACAATCCCACTGGAGATGCTTTTGAAGCGCTTTCGGAGTGTCCCCGCCTGCAGGCCATTTCCGGTACAAAGATGGTGCACATCGGCCCAAAAAGGCTAATTTTCGGGTGCAGTGATATTCAAGGCACACTCAGGTACAAATTTCGTCTCTCTAGCATTTCTAGTTCATGAGTTATTCTCGAACTGAGCTCGGGTGTTGTTTCAAATCATTCTTCGGATGGACATGTCTTGCCTTTGTTGTTGCTCGGCCCCGGCCCCGGCGCGTGGGCTAATTTGCCGGTGGTTGTAGCCCTATTCCGGGGCCGCTCGCCCCGCCTAGAAACTCGTCAGAGACACGGATCCACGACGAGGTGAGAGCCCTGAATGGTGGCTTTCCAGTGGTGGAAAACTTGTGCAAATCCGATGTTGTTATGGGTGTGATTTGACCCTCATGGTAATTTATTTCGTTTCTTCTTTTTGTGTGTGCAGCTCCCCACTCTGTGTACAACAATCCCACTGGAGATGCTTTTGAAGCGCTTTCGGAGTGTCCCCGCCTGCAGGCCATTTCCGGTACAAAGATGGTGCACATCGGCCCAAAAAGGCTAATTTTCGGGTGCAGTGATATTCAAGGCACACTCAGGTACAAATTTCGTCTCTCTAGCATTTCTAGTTCATGAGTTATTCTCGAACTGAGCTCGGGTGTTGTTTCAAATCATTCTTCGGATGGACATGTCTTGCCTTTGTTGTTGCTCGGCCCCGGCCCCGGCGCGTGGGCTAATTTGCCGGTGGTTGTAGCCCTATTCCGGGGCCGCTCGCCCCGCCTAGAAACTCGTCAGAGACACGGATCCACGACGAGGTGAGAGCCCTGAATGGTGGCTTTCCAGTGGTGGAAAACTTGTGCAAATCCGATGTTGTTATGGGTGTGATTTGACCCTCATGGTAATTTATTTCGTTTCTTCTTTTTGTGTGTGCAGCTCCCCACTCTGTGTACAACAATCCCACTGGAGATGCTTTTGAAGCGCTTTCGGAGTGTCCCCGCCTGCAGGCCATTTCCGGTACAAAGATGGTGCACATCGGCCCAAAAAGGCTAATTTTCGGGTGCAGTGATATTCAAGGCACACTCAGGTACAAATTTCGTCTCTCTAGCATTTCTAGTTCATGAGTTATTCTCGAACTGAGCTCGGGTGTTGTTTCAAATCATTCTTCGGATGGACATGTCTTGCCTTTGTTGTTGCTCGGCCCCGGCCCCGGCGCGTGGGCTAATTTGCCGGTGGTTGTAGCCCTATTCCGGGGCCGCTCGCCCCGCCTAGAAACTCGTCAGAGACACGGATCCACGACGAGGTGAGAGCCCTGAATGGTGGCTTTCCAGTGGTGGAAAACTTGTGCAAATCCGATGTTGTTATGGGTGTGATTTGACCCTCATGGTAATTTATTTCGTTTCTTCTTTTTGTGTGTGCAGCTCCCCACTCTGTGTACAACAATCCCACTGGAGATGTTTTTGAAGCGCTTTCGGAGTGTCCCCGCCTGCAGGCCATTTCCGGTACAAAGATGGTGCACATCGGCCCAAAAAGGCTAATTTTCGGGTGCAGTGATATTCAAGGCACACTCAGGTACAAATTTCGTCTCTCTAGCATTTCTAGTTCATGAGTTATTCTCGAACTGAGCTCGGGTGTTGTTTCAAATCATTCTTCGGATGGACATGTCTTGCCTTTGTTGTTGCTCGGCCCCGGCCCCGGCGCGTGGGCTAATTTGCCGGTGGTTGTAGCCCTATTCCGGGGCCGCTCGCCCCGCCTAGAAACTCGTCAGAGACACGGATCCACGACGAGGTGAGAGCCCTGAATGGTGGCTTTCCAGTGGTGGAAAACTTGTGCAAATCCGATGTTGTTATGGGTGTGATTTGACCCTCATGGTAATTTATTTCGTTTCTTCTTTTTGTGTGTGCAGCTCCCCACTCTGTGTACAACAATCCCACTGGAGATGCTTTTGAAGCGCTTTCGGAGTGTCCCCGCCTGCAGGCCATTTCCGGTACAAAGATGGTGCACATCGGCCCAAAAAGGCTAATTTTCGGGTGCAGTGATATTCAAGGCACACTCAGGTACAAATTTCGTCTCTCTAGCATTTCTAGTTCATGAGTTATTCTCGAACTGAGCTCGGGTGTTGTTTCAAATCATTCTTCGGATGGACATGTCTTGCCTTTGTTGTTGCTCGGCCCCGGCCCCGGCGCGTGGGCTAATTTGCCGGTGGTTGTAGCCCTATTCCGGGGCCGCTCGCCCCGCCTAGAAACTCGTCAGAGACACGGATCCACGACGAGGTGAGAGCCCTGAATGGTGGCTTTCCAGTGGTGGAAAACTTGTGCAAATCCGATGTTGTTATGGGTGTGATTTGACCCTCATGGTAATTTATTTCGTTTCTTCTTTTTGTGTGTGCAGCTCCCCACTCTGTGTACAACAATCCCACTGGAGATGCTTTTGAAGCGCTTTCGGAGTGTCCCCGCCTGCAGGCCATTTCCGGTACAAAGATGGTGCACATCGGCCCAAAAAGGCTAATTTTCGGGTGCAGTGATATTCAAGGCACACTCAGGTACAAATTTCGTCTCTCTAGCATTTCTAGTTCATGAGTTATTCTCGAACTGAGCTCGGGTGTTGTTTCAAATCATTCTTCGGATGGACATGTCTTGCCTTTGTTGTTGCTCGGCCCCGGCCCCGGCGCGTGGGCTAATTTGCCGGTGGTTGTAGCCCTATTCCGGGGCCGCTCGCCCCGCCTAGAAACTCGTCAGAGACACGGATCCACAACGAGGTGAGAGCCCTGAATGGTGGCTTTCCAGTGGTGGAAAACTTGTGCAAATCCGATGTTGTTATGGGTGTGATTTGACCCTCATGGTAATTTATTTCGTTTCTTCTTTTTGTGTGTGCAGCTCCCCACTCTGTGTACAACAATCCCACTGGAGATGCTTTTGAAGCGCTTTCGGAGTGTCCCCGCCTGCAGGCCATTTCCGGTACAAAGATGGTGCACATCGGCCCAAAAAGGCTAATTTTCGGGTGCAGTGATATTCAAGGCACACTCAGGTACAAATTTCGTCTCTCTAGCATTTCTAGTTCATGAGTTATTCTCGAACTGAGCTCGGGTGTTGTTTCAAATCATTCTTCGGATGGACATGTCTTGCCTTTGTTGTTGCTCGGCCCCGGCCCCGGCGCGTGGGCTAATTTGCCGGTGGTTGTAGCCCTATTCCGGGGCCGCTCGCCCCGCCTAGAAACTCGTCAGAGACACGGATCCACGACGAGGTGAGAGCCCTGAATGGTGGCTTTCCAGTGGTGGAAAACTTGTGCAAATCCGATGTTGTTATGGGTGTGATTTGACCCTCATGGTAATTTATTTCGTTTCTTCTTTTTGTGTGTGCAGCTCCCCACTCTGTGTACAACAATCCCACTGGAGATGCTTTTGAAGCGCTTTCGGAGTGTCCCCGCCTGCAGGCCATTTCCGGTACAAAGATGGTGCACATCGGCCCAAAAAGGCTAATTTTCGGGTGCAGTGATATTCAAGGCACACTCAGGTACAAATTTCGTCTCTCTAGCATTTCTAGTTCATGAGTTATTCTCGAACTGAGCTCGGGTGTTGTTTCAAATCATTCTTCGGATGGACATGTCTTGCCTTTGTTGTTGCTCGGCCCCGGCCCCGGCGCGTGGGCTAATTTGCCGGTGGTTGTAGCCCTATTCCGGGGCCGCTCGCCCCGCCTAGAAACTCGTCAGAGACACGGATCCACGACGAGGTGAGAGCCCTGAATGGTGGCTTTCCAGTGGTGGAAAACTTGTGCAAATCCGATGTTGTTATGGGTGTGATTTGACCCTCATGGTAATTTATTTCGTTTCTTCTTTTTGTGTGTGCAGCTCCCCACTCTGTGTACAACAATCCCACTGGAGATGCTTTTGAAGCGCTTTCGGAGTGTCCCCGCCTGCAGGCCATTTCCGGTACAAAGATGGTGCACATCGGCCCAAAAAGGCTAATTTTCGGGTGCAGTGATATTCAAGGCACACTCAGGTACAAATTTCGTCTCTCTAGCATTTCTAGTTCATGAGTTATTCTCGAACTGAGCTCGGGTGTTGTTTCAAATCATTCTTCGGATGGACATGTCTTGCCTTTGTTGTTGCTCGGCCCCGGCCCCGGCGCGTGGGCTAATTTGCCGGTGGTTGTAGCCCTATTCCGGGGCCGCTCGCCCCGCCTAGAAACTCGTCAGAGACACGGATCCACGACGAGGTGAGAGCCCTGAATGGTGGCTTTCCAGTGGTGGAAAACTTGTGCAAATCCGATGTTGTTATGGGTGTGATTTGACCCTCATGGTAATTTATTTCGTTTCTTCTTTTTGTGTGTGCAGCTCCCCACTCTGTGTACAACAATCCACTGGAGATGCTTTTGAAGCGCTTTCGGAGTGTCCCCCGCCTGCAGGCCATTTCCGGTACAAAGATGGTGCACATCGGCCCAAAAAGGCTAATTTTCGGGTGCAGTGATATTCAAGGCACACTCAGGTACAAATTTCGTCTCTCTAGCATTTCTAGTTCATGAGTTATTCTCGAACTGAGCTCGGGTGTTGTTTCAAATCATTCTTCGGATGGACATGTCTTGCCTTTGTTGTTGCTCGGCCCGGCCCCGGCGCGTGGGCTTATTTGCCGGTGGTTGTAGCCCTATTCCGGGGCCGCTCGCCCCGCCTAGAAACTCGTCAGAGACACGGATCCACGACGAGGTGAGAGCCCTGAATGGTGGCTTTCCAGTGGTGGAAAACTTGTGCAAATCCGATGTTGTTATGGGTGTGATTTGACCCTCATGGTAATTTATTTCGTTTCTTCTTTTTGTGTGTGCAGCTCCCCACTCTGTGTACAACAATCCCACTGGAGATGCTTTTGAAGCGCTTTCGGAGTGTCCCCGCCTGCAGGCCATTTCCGGTACAAAGATGGTGCACATCGGCCCAAAAAGGCTAATTTTCGGGTGCAGTGATATTCAAGGCACACTCAGGTACAAATTTCGTCTCTCTAGTATTTCTAGTTCATGAGTTATTCTCGAACTGAGCTCGGGTGTTGTTTCAAATCATTCTTCGGATGGACATGTCTTGCCTTTGTTGTTGCTCGGCCCCGGCCCCGGCGCGTGGGCTAATTTGCCGGTGGTTGTAGCCCTATTCCGGGGCCGCTCGCCCCGCCTAGAAACTCGTCAGAGACACGGATCCACGACGAGGTGAGAGCCCTGAATGGTGGCTTTCCAGTGGTGGAAAACTTGTGCAAATCCGATGTTGTTATGGGTGTGATTTGACCCTCATGGTAATTTATTTCGTTTCTTCTTTTTGTGTGTGCAGCTCCCCACTCTGTGTACAACAATCCCACTGGAGATGCTTTTGAAGCGCTTTCGGAGTGTCCCCGCCTGCAGGCCATTTCCGGTACAAAGATGGTGCACATCGGCCCAAAAAGGCTAATTTTCGGGTGCAGTGATATTCAAGGCACACTCAGGTACAAATTTCGTCTCTCTAGCATTTCTAGTTCATGAGTTATTCTCGAACTGAGCTCGGGTGTTGTTTCAAATCATTCTTCGGATGGACATGTCTTGCCTTTGTTGTTGCTCGGCCCCGGCCCCGGCGCGTGGGCTAATTTGCCGGTGGTTGTAGCCCTATTCCGGGGCCGCTCGCCCCGCCTAGAAACTCGTCAGAGACACGGATCCACGACGAGGTGAGAGCCCTGAATGGTGGCTTTCCAGTGGTGGAAAAACTTGTGCAAATCCGATGTTGTTATGGGTGTGATTTGACCCTCATGGTAATTTATTTCGTTTCTTCTTTTTGTGTGTGCAGCTCCCCACTCTGTGTACAACAATCCCACTGGAGATGCTTTTTGAAGCGCTTTCGGAGTGTCCCCGCCTGCAGGCCATTTCCGGTACAAAGATGGTGCACATCGGCCCAAAAAGACTAATTTTCGGGTGCAGTGATATTCAAGGCACACTCAGGTACAAATTTCGTCTCTCTAGCATTTCTAGTTCATGAGTTATTCTCGAACTGAGCTCGGGTGTTGTTTCAAATCATTCTTCGGATGGACATGTCTTGCCTTTGTTGTTGCTCGGCCCCGGCCCCGGCGCGTGGGCTAATTTGCCGGTGGTTGTAGCCCTATTCCGGGGCCGCTCGCCCCGCCTAGAAACTCGTCAGAGACACGGATCCACGACGAGGTGAGAGCCCTGAATGGTGGCTTTCCAGTGGTGGAAAACTTGTGCAAATCCGATGTTGTTATGGGTGTGATTTGACCCTCATGGTAATTTATTTCGTTTCTTCTTTTTGTGTGTGCAGCTCCCCACTCTGTGTACAACAATCCCACTGGAGATGCTTTTGAAGCGCTTTCGGAGTGTCCCCGCCTGCAGGCCATTTCCGGTACAAAGATGGTGCACATCGGCCCAAAAAGGCTAATTTTCGGGTGCAGTGATATTCAAGGCACACTCAGGTACAAATTTCGTCTCTAGCATTTCTAGTTCATGAGTTATTCTCGAACTGAGCTCGGGTGTTGTTTCAAATCATTCTTCGGATGGACATGTCTTGCCTTTGTTGTTGCTCGGCCCCGGCCCCGGCGCGTGGGCTAATTTGCCGGTGGTTGTAGCCCTATTCCGGGGCCGCTCGCCCCGCCTAGAAACTCGTCAGAGATACGGATCCACGACGAGGTGAGAGCCCTGAATGGTGGCTTTCCAGTGGTGGAAAACTTGTGCAAATCCGATGTTGTTATGGGTGTGATTTGACCCTCATGGTAATTTATTTCGTTTCTTCTTTTTGTGTGTGCAGCTCCCCACTCTGTGTACAACAATCCCACTGGAGATGCTTTTGAAGCGCTTTCGGAGTGTCCCCGCCTGCAGGCCATTTCCGGTACAAAGATGGTGCACATCGGCCCAAAAAGGCTAATTTTCGGGTGCAGTGATATTCAAGGCACACTCAGGTACAAATTTCGTCTCTCTAGCATTTCTAGTTCATGAGTTATTCTCGAACTGAGCTCGGGTGTTGTTTCAAATCATTCTTCGGATGGACATGTCTTGCCTTTGTTGTTGCTCGGCCCCGGCCCCGGCGCGTGGGCTAATTTGCCGGTGGTTGTAGCCCTATTCCGGGGCCGCTCGCCCCGCCTAGAAACTCGTCAGAGACACGGATCCACGACGAGGTGAGAGCCCTGAATGGTGGCTTTCCAGTGGTGGAAAACTTGTGCAAATCCGATGTTGTTATGGGTGTGATTTGACCCTCATGGTAATTTATTTCGTTTCTTCTTTTTGTGTGTGCAGCTCCCCACTCTGTGTACAACAATCCCACTGGAGATGCTTTTGAAGCGCTTTCGGAGTGTCCCCGCCTGCAGGCCATTTCCGGTACAAAGATGGTGCACATCGGCCCAAAAAGGCTAATTTTCGGGTGCAGTGATATTCAAGGCACACTCAGGTACAAATTTCGTCTCTCTAGCATTTCTAGTTCATGAGTTATTCTCGAACTGAGCTCGGGTGTTGTTTCAAATCATTCTTCGGATGGACATGTCTTGCCTTTGTTGTTGCTCGGCCCCGGCCCCGGCGCGTGGGCTAATTTGCCGGTGGTTGTAGCCCTATTCCGGGGCCGCTCGCCCCGCCTAGAAACTCGTCAGAGACACGGATCCACGACGAGGTGAGAGCCCTGAATGGTGGCTTTCCAGTGGTGGAAAACTTGTGCAAATCCGATGTTGTTATGGGTGTGATTTGACCCTCATGGTAATTTATTTCGTTTCTTCTTTTTGTGTGTGCAGCTCCCCACTCTGTGTACAACAATCCCACTGGAGATGCTTTTGAAGCGCTTTCGGAGTGTCCCCCGCCTGCAGGCCATTTCCGGTACAAAGATGGTGCACATCGGCCCAAAAAGGCTAATTTTCGGGTGCAGTGATATTCAAGGCACACTCAGGTACAAATTTCGTCTCTCTAGCATTTCTAGTTCATGAGTTATTCTCGAACTGAGCTCGGGTGTTGTTTCAAATCATTCTTCGGATGGACATGTCTTGCCTTTGTTGTTGCTCGGCCCCCGGCCCCCGGCGCGTGGGCTAATTTGCCGGTGGTTGTAGCCCTATTCCGGGGCCGCTCGCCCCGCCTAGAAACTCGTCAGAGACACGGATCCACGACGAGGTGAGAGCCCTGAATGGTGGCTTTCCAGTGGTGGAAAACTTGTGCAAATCCGATGTTGTTATGGGTGTGATTTGACCCTCATGGTAATTTATTTCGTTTCTTCTTTTTGTGTGTGCAGCTCCCCACTCTGTGTACAACAATCCCACTGGAGATGCTTTTGAAGCGCTTTCGGAGTGTCCCCGCCTGCAGGCCATTTCCGGTACAAAGATGGTGCACATCGGCCCAAAAAGGCTAATTTTCGGGTGCAGTGATATTCAAGGCACACTCAGGTACAAATTTCGTCTCTCTAGCATTTCTAGTTCATGAGTTATTCTCGAACTGAGCTCGGGTGTTGTTTCAAATCATTCTTCGGATGGACATGTCTTGCCTTTGTTGTTGCTCGGCCCCGGCCCCCGGCGCGTGGGCTAATTTGCCGGTGGTTGTAGCCCTATTCCGGGGCCGCTCGCCCCGCCTAGAAACTCGTCAGAGACACGGATCCACGACGAGGTGAGAGCCCTGAATGGTGGCTTTCCAGTGGTGGAAAACTTGTGCAAATCCGATGTTGTTATGGGTGTGATTTGACCCTCATGGTAATTTATTTCGTTTCTTCTTTTTGTGTGTGCAGCTCCCCACTCTGTGTACAACAATCCCACTGGAGATGCTTTTGAAGCGCTTTCGGAGTGTCCCCCGCCTGCAGGCCATTTCCGGTACAAAGATGGTGCACATCGGCCCAAAAAGGCTAATTTTCGGGTGCAGTGATATTCAAGGCACACTCAGGTACAAATTTCGTCTCTCTAGCATTTCTAGTTCATGAGTTATTCTCGAACTGAGCTCGGGTGTTGTTTCAAATCATTCTTCGGATGGACATGTCTTGCCTTTGTTGTTGCTCGGCCCGGCCCCGGCGCGTGGGCTTATTTGCCGGTGGTTGTAGCCCTATTCCGGGGCCGCTCGCCCCGCCTAGAAACTCGTCAGAGACACGGATCCACGACGAGGTGAGAGCCCTGAATGGTGGCTTTCCAGTGGTGGAAAACTTGTGCAAATCCGATGTTGTTATGGGTGTGATTTGACCCTCATGGTAATTTATTTCGTTTCTTCTTTTTGTGTGTGCAGCTCCCCACTCTGTGTACAACAATCCCACTGGAGATGCTTTTGAAGCGCTTTCGGAGTGTCCCCGCCTGCAGGCCATTTCCGGTACAAAGATGGTGCACATCGGCCCAAAAAGGCTAATTTTCGGGTGCAGT
>JAMKCF010000219.1:0-45634 GCA_023634235.1 Pisaster brevispinus
TGACACAAATACAGTGCTAACCCAAACCTAGTCATATTTGTAACACCCAAACCCAACCACAATTACAACACCTACCCTAGCCCTATAGTCCCAATTCTTAAACCCAAACCCTAACTAACCCCAATAACAATGCTAACCCTAAACCTAGCTCCAAATTGTAACAACCAAGTCCTTACCACAATTACAACACCTACCCTAACCCTAGACCCAATTCTAAAACCCAAACCCTAACCACAAATACAATGCCAACCCACCCCTAGTCTCAATTTTAACACCCAAACCCAACTCCAATTACAGTGCCAATCCTAGCCCTAGTCCCAATTTTAACAACCATACCCTAACCACAAATACAATGCTAACCCAAACCTAGTCCTATTTGTAACACCCAAACCCTAACCACAATATTACAACACCTACCCTCGCCCTAGACCCAATTTTAAAAACAAACTCTAACCACAAATACAATGTCAAACCAAGCCCTAGTCCCATTTCTAACACCCCTAACCCTACTCCAATTACAGTGCCAACCCTAGCCCTAGTCCCAATTCTAACACCCAAACCCAAACCATCAATACAATGCCAACCCTAACCCTAAATAGTCCTATTTGTAACACCCCAACCCAGCTCCAACTACAAAGCCAAACCTAGCCCTAGTCTCAATTCTAACGCCCAAACCCTAAACCCTAATTAAAATGAAAACCCTAGCCCTAGTTCCACTTCTAACACCCAAACCCCAGCAACGAACGGACATTGAATTGTAATGGATTTTGAATAACACGGTTCAGAAACTCAGTATCGTACACACAAAGGAATCATAAATCCAAGTAAAGGTAACTTTATGCACGATCAGATTGGTTTATTTCGGTTGAGACAATCGATATTAGCAACGGTGATTTGCGGGGTCTTCACTAACTTGCTCAACTTTGACCAACAATTTTGACGGATATACTTCTCTTGAGTTGATATAAAATTAGTCCTCACATCAACGTTACTTTGCTTAAGACAGATGGTGCAGACGAACAAGTGGGAAAAACGCACTTAAAATGATAAAATGATACAAATGAAGAAAGCTCAGACTTTGAAATGACTTCGAATGACGTCAACAAACCAATTATGTTTCCCCTCTCAGATTAGAAAACATAAACATGAATTATTGTTCCAGTTGTTATGCACTAACTCAGCATGAATGATTACAACCTCGACATAAAACCTATACAAGAGGAAAACTTGATGATGACATCTGTCCGATTCCGAAGAGATTTCACCAGAGTATCGCTTTCTCAATTATTATCATTGTGGCCAAGCTCCAGTCTTGCCGACACGATCAAAAATTAACAGAATAAATCTGCCGCGCCTAGTGAGATAAAATTCAGAATATGATCGTGTCCTCTCTCTGTCTTGTTGAGTGAGTGGCTAAATTGAATTGATAGAGAATCAGGGAAGTTTTTAATTCCGCCCGCTAAAAATTCTCTACAATGGATAGCCTCTTGAGGATATTTGGGACTACGGCGATAACCTAGATTATATTGCCCTCTCAAAACGATTGGCAGTAAAGACGCGACACGCCGAGTTTGAAGCGTGGGATTGACAACCGAAGCAAATGATTAGTCCCGAGCCTCTCCCACCTCTGCTACACTTTAAAACAAAAACGGCAAAAATTGACCCGGACCTAAGTTCGAGTGGATCTGACCCAATTGGGGGTCAATTCGACCCGAAATATATATCCAAATTACCTCAAAATTGGTCAAACTGACGCAGGCTTCGGGCTAAAATACAATAATTAACGAAGTTTCAGTTCTGCCTGATCTACACGGTTCGGCCCCTGGGTTCCGGGATCCAGGTCAATTCTGACCCGGCAGTTTTTAAAGTCTGACCCGCAAAAAACAAGAACACACTCCAGAGAGATTGAACAAAAAGAGTGGGGAAGGGGGGTACACGCCCACTGGTCCTGGTGTGTAAGTCGGGGATTGTATTGGCATCAAGTCTTAGTCGGCAATCGTCATGATGATGTATGTTCACCCCTTAAAAACTCCCTCGCGCCCTCTTGTGTCGCGTATGCTTAAAAAGGCTGCACCACTAAAAAATGAAGATCAAACTGAACACAAACCTCGTTGCCCATTGGGTGTGTGGTTGTTTTGCCAGCTTGACGTGGTTGGATACGTTCAGATACATTCATAGTTTACATTTCAAATGAAACGAGATAATGTAATGAACAAGTTGCTAACATCAGGCAAAAGCTAATTCGTCAGAAGTTGCACACACATAGAAAAAAGGGAGTAAAGACAGAATCGGAATAAGTTTAGATTGCAAGAGATTAGTTAATAACCCAGAGAGTGGTGTTTCTACGTCGGGCGAACGAGCGGTGTAAATTTGAGATTTGAAATAAATTGTCGTTTATCATAACTCCAAATGTTTAACTTAGGTAAACGGTG
This sequence comes from Pisaster brevispinus, assembly GCA_023634235.1. Taxonomy (NCBI): domain Eukaryota; kingdom Metazoa; phylum Echinodermata; class Asteroidea; order Forcipulatida; family Asteriidae; genus Pisaster; species Pisaster brevispinus. Next base: position 2,433 of record JAMKCF010000219.1, read on the forward strand.
AATGGCCTAGAGGTATGAGACCACTCGGTCAGTAGATGGCGTAGCTAGGGTGTGAGGGGTGGCTGAGGGCACGTGCGCCTAACCCCGCCTTAGGAGCAACAGATACACCAATGGTTTTGTTTGACATTATTGCATTTTTTGGTAAGCGTTTGGTAGGATGGTGGGAGTATGTGTGCACGTGAGTCAATTGGCCGATCCTTGAGGGGCAAAAGCTGCACTAGTTTTTGTTTTCTTTTACTAGAATTATATCCTGATTGAAATATAATTGCTGCTCGAGATTGTGACTAATGACAACCAAGTGTATGGTTATTACTAATATTTCAACAATATTTCTCAGATTTTAATAGACAATCTGAGTGAAGGGCCACCAATTTCCAGCCTTGCCCTATACGCTTACGTCCACGCTACTGATGACTGTGGGATTTGCAACATAAGTACAAACTGGCAAAAAAGTTTAAATCACAGCTCTCATCTCAGAAGTCAAACCAAAATCCAAACCAATTCAACTGCAAATAGATTTGCGCTCAATTCGCAAAGATTAACAAACAATGTGGTAAGAGATCAATAAATCGTAGCATTATAAGTTATCTGAGAAAAGAAGAAGAAAACAACATACACAAACTTGATTTTATTAAGCGTTTACAGGAAGGTACTCGATGAAAACTCGAGCTTCTAAAGTTTGTAACATTACTCAAGATGATGTAACTTTACAAGAATGATGCTATAACTTTACAAGATGCTGTAAATTTTACAAAATGCACTAACCTCCGAGAAGAAGGTTTTTTGTAAGTTTACAATCAGTGGCGTAACAATTTTTTTTTTCATTGTATCTTATCTTGTATTTTATTTTTTGGGCAGGGAGGCGTATATTTAAAATCGAACAGTCCATCTGTGCATTTTTCGATCTCATGGAAGGGGGGGGGGGGGTGGGGGTCAAGAGGGGGAAGGTATAAATATTCTGAAGGATGGAGGTGGGGGGGGGGCTCTCTCCCCTGCCGCTTCTGGTTACGCCACTGTTTACCAAACTTGGAGAAATTGTGGTTAAATAGACAATAGTTTCAATAGTCTTGCAAGCATTGTCCAGAAAAGAGAAAAACATCCAGGTTATTGTCTATAATATCATGTCTTGAGTTGTTTATCTCAATGAAAACCATTAATGTACCACCCACCTATAACTACATTGACACTGATCTCGTTCCCAGGGACTTTTCCTTGTGCTTACCAAAGGGAACGAGGTCTGAGAAAGAGGCAAAGCTATTCTGAAAACAGACCTCGTGCCCGTAGGCGTAGATTTTATTTGTGTATGTGTGGTATTTCTTGGAATACATTTTACAGATTAGAACCTAGTATGTTAGTCACCAGATCTGTGAACAAAATTGGTATATTGTGAAACAAATCTGCCATGCAGCATGCAGTTTGACTCGTGCAGACTACTTACATGTACCGCAGCCCTTTGCTAGTGAGGGTAGCAAATGGTCTTTTTCCCTTGATCGTCACAGAAGCAGTACAGACGGGTGGTAACCTCGCACACTGATTGGTTATGGGTATGTGACGTCACAGCCAGGCATGCAAAATGGCGGGTGAAACAGTGGAAACACGTGATTTATAAAAACAACACATGACGATAATGATCAAAACAAGAATACTAAGCCAAAATAATGCAAGCAGTGAACCTGCAAACAAATACATATAATAAACCATTTATAAGGAAGGAACAGCCAACAACAACATATGTGCAAAATAACACATTTTTAAAGCATCTAACATAAACAAACGAAACAAAACATTGCACATTAAAATATTCCATGATGTATTGAAGTAATTGACAATGGTGAATGAAAGAAAAGTTGTAACACGAAAACCTTTCATTTATAAACAGAAGAAACAAATAACATCTTATCATACCTTCAACACTAAACTAAAAACTAAAATGCAAATAAAATATATTAACCAAGTACAGCTTATCTTTTGCTTGTGTGTTTCATGATTTTCGCAACAAGGGTAGAATTTCACTTTTTTTTATAAGATATAAAATTGATAAAATGATTTTGCATACACCGCGCAAAAGTGTACACGTAGCTCTGTGTTGTAACCACTCTCTGGACATTCCTTTCTTCTGCACACTTAGAATCCAACTCTCCAACATTGTAAAAAAACAAAACAACAACAACAACAACACTGTGTGGACACGTGTTAAGTCCACATAGTGTTTCAGGTCCCTACATTATGTGTACCTATTTGGTTCTCATGTCCACACTTCGTATGTAGCGTTAAAACACGTTAACAAGTGCAACCAGCTCAGTCTCATATAAATTGCACGTCACTTCGATTAATAGCCTTTACAATAATATTGAGTAATTCAGTTAATGAGCTGTATTCCGCCATGTTCCTAGAGACCAAACACCACTTAACAATTACATTTTACATAAAACATAAAATTGAGATCTGGTCATGTGTTTTTCAAACGAGTTATGATCCAAGTTTTGCCGGATATAATTGAAGGACATAGTTAAAGTTTTAAATGTATTATCCGATAAAACCGTGGGGAATGCGTTTTATTACTTATTAATTTTACTGAGATGCGTTTTTTTTTCAGTGGATTTTAATATATATTGATTATCGGAAATTTGATGTGTGGGTTTGTTTTCTTTGTTTATTTTTTTCACTGAAATAATTTGATAAGTTTGTTCTTCGTTCTCTTCTCCGCTTTCTTCTGGGTATTGCTCGTAGCCCGCCCACAAATTACCCAGCTAACCTTTAGTAAATAATTTCATATGTTTGAACAAAATATTTGCAGCCCAAGATATCGGCTTTTACAATGTCAATTGATTTTATAATAACTTTTGGGGTCTGGTTTGCCGCATTTTTGCCCCATTAAAACATCGATGCAATAGTATAATTGTTGTCCTTGTGCTGTATTTGGTTTTAAATGAAATTTGTTTTTGTTGCCTTTTTTGTATTCAAAGTAAGCAAGCTGCATATCACTTGCAATGTTTCGCAAAGGTATAATCCGCTATTGACCAGCCGTCTTGAAAAGCTTTTAATAATTTGCCGCGACCCATTTTTTCTTCCTTTATTTTTGAACTTCGAGTCGACTGCGATAGTCCACGTCACATATTCCCAAAAGGGTCTGATTGTTTTTTTCTAGTGTCGACATGGTCTTGCACATTTAGACACATATCAGGGTGTTTGTTTCCCACAAAGCGACAACAGTATTCGAAATTGAAACCGCGTAGCTTTGTTTGCAAGAAAATAACATAAATGTCTACATTGTCACCTTTAACTTCTAACTTCCAAAGGGGGATTTCTATCTCCTTCAGGATATGTCTAGTATTATTTTTTTTCCATCCCGTTTAGAATACATTGAAGATCGGGAAATAGCCTGCTCAGAGAGTTTCAAATACTTTACACGGTATGAAGATGGTCACGGTGGAAAACTTTCCCTATGATTGAAATCATTGTTTTGGTCAAAAATGCTTTAGTTTTGAGAACTTAGTAAAACATTTAGCTTTGATCTTGTGTGTCCAAAAACTCGATGTTTGAAAAAAGTGCAAATATAAAACGGCTTTTTTCTTCTCATTTTTGTTTGTTTGCTGTTCCGATGACCGATTAAGCTTAAATTTTTAGAGAATTTGTATTTCATATTGTGCGGATAATGGTATTTTGGCAATTACTGATGCTGTCCATGTGCTTTAAATACACATGCGCAATATTGTGTAATCGACTAAATCTTAGTTACTTAACGATCTCTTATCCAAACTAGTTCACCTTGGAACACCCACATCCAGTAAACACGTAACTAAATACAAGGTCTGAAAAAAAATCCACGCTTTGTGTCTTTGTTCTTCTTCTTCTTAATCAATGTCAAAAGACGATTGCCATCACGTTGATTGTCTCAGAGCAGGCATCGGATCTTTGTCCAGCCTACGGGGTCTGTAAGTTGAAACACAATGCACGCGTCCGTAAGGAAAAACCACTATCTCTAGGGCATGTGGGAAGTTAACGGGGGCACACGGATCAGAGCTCCATTTAACCATTTAAGGAAAACATTGCTTACATTATCCAACATTAATTTTCTTATTATTCCACTGTCCTGTAACGTAACTTGAGATGTAACAAAACCAAAAAAAAAAAAAAAAAAATCGTGGTTTCTCATATTTTCGTCATTCTCTTCTAGTTTCACCTCTCACAATTCAAAAGGTCAGAATCATTTATCGGGGTGTGGCGTACAATAGGATTAGATGTCAGTAGCACATCCATTATTGATTGTGAATATCAGTGCCTAGTGGAGTCGCATGTCATAATCATATTGTAGCAGTAAGATTCAGAACCAATACGACTCTGAAACACATTCCTAAGGATTATCCAAGGCAATTTCTTTTTGTGAGAGACACGATAGGGGTCAACTATAGTAAGTTGACCCTTTTTTCCTTGATCGTCATCCCAGAGTCTTTCTGTAAACCAATCCATCCGAAATCTATTTTTGAGAGAGTTCTTTTCAATATTTGAACAAAAGGAGACAGGGTTCTTTGTTTTCAGAACCGGTTTGGGCATTCTGTATATAACCCAGTCCATACAAGTGGGCGAATAATTATAATGAATAACTAATGAATTATAAAAGCTTCAAAACAGCGACGTAGTGATGAAACAACAGCCAAAACCTGATTCACCCAGTGAATGTTTAGGAAACAGCATTCAAGCTTCTGTTAACTATCACACAATTAACAAAGTTGGACTTTTTGATTTGGACAGAAAATAGCTCAGAATGAAATTCAAACATGTGGCTTTTAAGTAGCGCAAAATTGGGTCATACAAGCTTAGAATCGGAAAAATAGTTGCCATTTAAAGTGACGTTTTCAAAAAGGCTGAATTTATTCCAATCCTCAAACATTTCAACAAACACGTCTCGCAACCAACCAAAATTTCATCATCTTCAAAGGTTAATATTATGAGTGAGGACGAAGAACGGGTTATATCTTTGTGAATGATTTGTGCAAGTTGCTAAATCTGGTTTTTATTTTAGATGGAGGCGATCGAAATAAGCACCCGAATTTGGGATTTCTAAAATGATATTTATATTCTTGACTTTGTCAGCATTGCAGACGGAATTATTTCTCTGGAGGATTGGCACTAATGTCAACTTTACAACCAGCGTGACTTTCAAGATTGAAACTAATCAACTGAATTGCCAATCATTTTTACTCTGTCGTTAAAAGTGCTGGGTACAATTTAAAATTAAGGTTTTCACTCAACACATTTCTGTTTGCAATAACGAAACGGCATCCTGGCTGTTCACCTTTTTCAGCTACAAGCAAATGTTTCGTGTATTTAGCTAATTTCTGCAAACAGCCCTCTGTTGCAATAGACCATTCTCATGCTGCCGTCCTATTATTTGGTCTTGCTCCCTGTGTTAAACATCATGACTAAATACCAAACCATTTTCTACAGGAATTGTGACCGTGTTTCCCTTCCAGCCTCGGTTTGGTGTGCATTCATTTGTGTACTACGGCACCTAGATAACGGTCTACGAAGTCCTGGGCCAAATTTCATGTTTTGTATTTAGCGCAGAATTAGTCTTTATAATCAGAATTTAAAATTTAGAATTAGTCTGCAAAATTAGGGATGTTAATGATGACATCATGTGTGTTGTCACATATAGATACAACAAAATTGAATACAAGTTTACATCACACAGGGTGTTAAAATAACACAATGTCTACTAAAACAATTACATGGGTGTTATTTGAACACCCCATGATGTTAATTTGGGTTCTCTCTTCTGTGTCTGTAATATATGTGACAACACAGATGGTGTAAATTTTAACACCCTAGTTTTATCAGTGTAAAATCACGCACTTAAAGAGCAGTGCACGTCCATGCAATTAAGGTATTCAAGATGCTTGAACAAACAGAAACATATGAAGGCAGATTTTTGATTCTAGTTTAAGTTTATTATGAGACCGATTTATGTGGCACCTTATAAAGGGTTTACACGGTACTGTGATGGTAAAAATTGCCATGACATTTTGCCATGCACTGCCCAATTTCAAAAAGCAGATAAGCCAAGAAAATGTTGCTTGGCTAAATGAGTGGGGCACCAGTGACAACAATGGAAACTAAATATAATTTTGCCTGATGACCCGTCACTGCTATTAAGCTATATTTGTCTGTGCTAGCGAGTGTTTCTGCCTAAAGCTTTATGAAACTGGACCCCATTCAACTTTTGCTGGATGCGAAACCGATAATTAGTTTTTGAAATGTATATTTTGCCAAGATAAAAACATAACCGGCATGCAATTATAGTACATCACGATTCACGTCAGCGATTGTGGATTACAGTTTTAAGAAGTCGTTGTATTTTATATCGTGACTCAACCGTAATTTGGTTGACTTTTGTGCCGGTATTGATTTACCTTTACCTTTTGGGTATACTATCATGATATATTGATATCTAAATTAAGAGGCAAGCTACATTGTTTTGACAACGTTGTAGACGAGAAGAGACTAGGTCAATGGGCCGCAGTGAAGATTGAATCTAGATATATTGTGCTTAGATTGCCGCGTTGTAGTAAACCATTGCGGTCCAACAGTCTTTCCGCAGCGTGCATAGAAGAACACGTCATGATTGTCATTTTAGTATACATAATATTTAGTTTAGCAAACTAGAAAATGTCATATCTCCCACGTGAATTATTATCTGACGGGTTTAATGATGCTCTGTGCGGTGATTGCTGCTAAAAACAGAATACGGTCTGGCCTCTAGTCATCAAAAATGGGTCTAATCCCCGGCACCCAGATTCCGGGTCAATTCTAATTCTGTATTTGTTGGTCGAAATGCCTTGTGAATTTTTTTTTTACTTTTTTGAAATTTTTCCTTCAGGTTAATTTGTTTCCGGTTTTAAAAATACAAAAAAGAACACACGGCTCTGTGTTGCACTCACTCTGTGAAAATTCCTTTGTTCAGTACACTTCAGGATAATACTTTCTTCAACAAAAACACTGAGCAAGCGCTACATACGCAGTGTGGACCTGAGAACAAAAGAGGTCCACATAATGTAGGGATCTGAAGCACTATGTGGACTTACACACGTCCACACAACGTTATTTGCAGTGTTGAGGAATAGGATTTTCCTTAAGTGTACAGAACAAAGGAATGTCCACACAACGACTGCAAAACAAGACTGGCTGTGTGGACGTGTGTAAGTCCACAGAGTGTTTTAAGTCCTTACATTTCGTTGACCTCTTAATTTGTTCGCAGGTCCACACTTCGTACGTACAGTTCTCCTCAGAGTAAAGTGCACAGAGAACTAAAAACAATACGCGAGAGATGAAGCAAAACAAATGGATTGCACATGACGTCAGTGGCCGCAATCTTTGATGACAAACAATGGAAAAGTGCAGGCGTGTACGCGCTGTGCGCGACTCTTAGCCAATGATAGCCTTTCACGCGTGCACGTTTCATCAACGAGGGCGGCCAATACAAAGGGTCTATACAGAGGCGTGGTGTTCGGAGCGAGTGCATGGTATTCGGAGAAAGTGCGCCGTGTTCGAAACGAGTGCGTGGTGTTCGAATTGAATGCTTGATGTTCGGAGCAAGTGCGTATTGTTTGGTGCTAGTGCGTTTCTATAACTCCTCTTTAATAAGCTTGCGCACTTTTTTGCGCACTTTTGTTGGAGTACTTTACAGAAAAATTAAAGGGAACACATGACCCGATGACAATTACCGTCTGTCGCCTTAATAAATGATACAGTGCTGCCTCATTCTTCTGTTGATCGTTGGTGATTAGGGGAAGCAATCCCACCTTCACATCTAATACAGTTAGGCATTAGAACGTTGACAATTGACGCAAGGAAAGAGAAAACCACGCAGATTCCCGCCGTAATTGCGTTTTATTCTCCCGCGCAATGTATAGCCGGAGGGGTCATGAACTCCATACCCAGCGGCGATATCAAACCGGGCCACATAATCACGTGTCGTTACGAGCCGTAATCTGCAGTGATCACCAACTCGCCTCAAATGTCCCGACCGCGTGGTTTGACTACGGATTGATTTTTTTGGTATTCGTGTTATTACACCGCAACACAATCAACGTTAGTCCGCTTAAGATTCGGCTCCGGTTACGACTTGGAAACCAGTGTACTTTTGCCGTACGTCGTTCTCAAAAAAATCCAATATATTTGTTATTTGTTCCATTTTCAAAGAAGCTAGATAATTTGCTTTTATTATGAAGCTATATTTATTTACCAGATTTGTTCACGGCGGTGTAGGACATCATTCGGGTCGATGTGATAATCCCTTGCCCAAAGATTGCCAAAATGCGTTCAAAAGTAGAGTGCGTAGGCCTTAGACACGAACTAGACACGGCATTGATTGGCCGTACTTGCGATTGTGACTTTGACAATTCGAAATTTAAGACTTACTTCATGGTAGAGCGGAACTAAACTCGAAAACGTAAAATTGTTCAAAGCGGAGCCTTGGACAGATAAATGTTTTTTTTTTATATAAGAAACAAACTTCGTAACAGCCGAGGCGAATTGAGATGAATTGCTTGGTACAACGAATGTAGCTGTTCAATGTATATACACATTAGGAACAAATTTTATAAAAAAATCACTGGCCGATACAAAAACAAATACTCTATGAAAAATATCCTTTATTTACCTATGTTTTGAAGACAAGTAAATGCAAGTAGTGTTTGATTTCCATAGTGTAGTTTAAAACATTGCATTATCTTACTGATAAAATGAAGCCAAAAGATGAGCACATGATCTGAAAACGGAAGTCTCAAATATCCAAGTTGTTGAAAATGAACGTGTTTTTTATTTATGATTTTTTGAAATATATATTTTTTTCTGATGGAAGTTCTTTCATTTCCGGTTGAATCAAGTCCACTGATTCAGAAATAATCACGTTATGTCCGATGGATATGGAGCTATTAATAATGATCAGATTCCTCATCGGAGCAGGTGATCTTTTCACAATGGTCTTTGTTGGGAATTTAACAATAAAATTTGAATATTCGTAAAGTCACTTAGTCCCCACTTCAGGCTCCATACAAACACTCATTTTTTAGCATTAGGGTTTAAAGTTGCGTTGCCTGTTTTTTGCCGAAAGACTCGAACGCTATTACATATTTTCTGCAAGAGAATTTTAACGGATGACGCTGTTTCAAAAGAAACTCACACGAAAAACAAAACAACACAAACAAACAAATAAACAAATAAGTAAAAAACAAAACAATATAATCACATTAATAAAAATACAAAAAATAAAAATAAATAAACAGCACTTTTGCGTATGCCAAACACAATGCACAAACAGTCCTGTAACCTACATGCTGTTTGTATATGGCTGGTCACGTGATATTGTAAAATTTAAAACTTATACTAGTTGATGAGTAATTCTTTCGTTCAGTGTCTCAAATCAAAATTGATATCTTCTTAGAATAAAACAATTTAAATTTATATAATATATACATTTTTTCCCATTACCATATCAGAGCTATAACATCACTTGGAATGAAGTTGAAAACCTTCTTGTTTGCAACTACCTGGCATTTGACACTCATTTTGTAATTATATTTGTAATGAATATTGTACTAGCTTTCACCCTTCTTATCTTATGCGCCTCGAACTAGAGCATCTAGATAGTTTGCGCAATTTAAATGCCGGTTTTTTATTGTGTAATTAAATTGGGCGATGTGTTTCTGTAGTGCTTCGTCCTTCTTTGTGTTTGAACAATTTATGTTTTACAATTGCACGGAATTAATTTGGTTGTTGTTAACATCTCTGTGCTGGCTCTAAGTGTTTGCATTATTCACGTACAATTTATTGTGTCATGTCTCTAACCGAACAACACACTGTCCAAACACGACATTCGTGACATATGTGATGACATGCGACCTAGTGTGCTTCTTTTCACCGAGCCTTCTTCTTGTTTGGCCCTGTATGCAGCGTACGAAATAACCTCATGATTTGCCGAAGACGACAAAAGCACCTTTTACGAAACGTTGATTAAAATAAGCCCGTTGGCCCTTTCCACAGAGTCACTGCCTCTTCAAAATACGACCATACCACCGTGTACCCCGTAAGACAAACTATCGATCTCCACGTGCAAAGCCTTAAATCTCACAACTAACCAGTACAGTCAACCGATTCCGTTTGCATCGAGAGCCACGCGATACATGATTTAAAAAGTCTCCTCCATGTAAATAACTCGGAGAGATTGTCATGAAATCTTTTCGGACAGATCCGTAACACCAGCTCAAATAAGTAGCTCTAGGCACCACAATACAAGATTATGTTTAAATAAATAATTTGACGTTAGTCGACGTTGATACAGATCACCATTCTTTCTAGTTTTTCTTTTCTTTCTCTTGTGTACATCGTTAAGAGCGAAATGGTAGTTCGATGTCCGATCGTTGACTGTCGTTCTCACTGACCTGTTAGTGGCCATGAGTGTGAATTATTTAAATCTAAATCCTCACACCCTCGACGCCCTTTGCAGAAACAAGTAATTCGGTTCGTATATTTTGTTTCAAAGCGGTAAAGTATGGATCTATACACCGTGCTTTACTTTGAGCAACGCGATGCATCAAATAGTTGTGGGATGAATTAATTTGTGCAAGAACGCACTGGGTGCGTGGGAGAGACGATAATTGTTTCAAAAAAGAATATTGTTTTTCTTCTATGCGCAAAACACTCTTGTAACTACAGTGATCAATTTCAATGATATGGTGAAATAGAGGAAGTTTTATTTTCAAGGATTCCATAAAATGTATTTAAATTCTATTCGAAAAAAAAACCTAACAAAAATTGACTTTGTACAAGTCTTTTTTTGTTACAGACACATGAAATGAGCTCTTTGTTTCATTTTAACTAGAAGTTGAAAAATTAATAAACAAATACAATAATGATCGCTTAAAAGCTTTTCGATTCAATGTTTGTTTGCTTTGTTTGTTTGTTTGTTTGTTTGTTTGTGTGTTTCGGGGGGTGTTTTAAAAAAATATTTTGGTTGTTGTTTTGAATAGGCCTACACAAAACCAACATTGCAAGAACCAAAAGATAGCGCAAGATTAACAGTATTCGAATGATGAGCGAATGAACCCTAACATTTTAAAGATGTTGTTTAAGGTCCGATGCTTGGCCGATTTGACCGGAAAATTTAGATTTAATTTTAGGCGGCTATTTGAGGAAGTTATGCGCATTCATGTAAGGTATAACACGAAGAAGAAGAAAAAAATATGCAAATTATAAGTGGTAGTTAATTAAAAACTTAAAACGGGATCCAAGTTTTATCTCCCATCCATCATGTACTAACAGAACAGACTTACATGTTTTATGTATTTTATGCATTGTCCGTGGCATATGCGAACATTTTTCGGTTGGAAACAGCATCATCTGTGAACATTCATTCATGAAAAAAAAAAAAACAACAACAACAACAACAAACTTTAAATTTTGTGCGAAAATTCGGGATATGCAGGCCCCCAAGGGTTAGGACTTTATTGAAACCCGACTGGGCTATACCCTGTAGACAGGAATGGTAAAGCTGCCAAAATACTCGCAGAAAGTTTATGTTTTGTGTGATAAACCATCAAATAACAAACCTGTGACAATTTGGGCTGAATATTATTGTGTGAGTCAGAAACAAAAGTGAAAAATCTTGCAATTTTTTTCAGCATTTAAACAAATTATCCTTTGAGTTTGGTTGTTTGGTTGTAGCAACCGAGATCTGCTGTTGCATTTCCAGGTACCTTTTTCTCGAATGTGATTTCATTTCTCAGACAATTTTAGTATGAACCTCAAAATCAGTACGCTTCAAAACTTAACTTTAACATGTTTGTGTTATTATTATCCAATCACGTATTGTACCTTTAAATAGGAATAAGTCAAAACGAATTGAATTGAATTGCGACTATAAAGCATTGAACGCGGAAATCCAAAGTTCACTAAAAATGTTCGAATACGCACTGAATTTGCACGGTCTAAAACGGTATAACTAAAAAAGAAACACGTGACAAAAATAGCAGAACTATACAAATCAAATGGAGCGTAAAGAAGCAGGTTGAGCATAAGACAGTGTTTAACAGAGGTTGAGCTTGGATTACATGTATACTCCTGAATAGCTCTGGAAACAATTCTTATTGTCAGACCTCAATCTATTATGTATTGTTCTACTTCAATTGTTTAACTGTTTTTTTTATACATCCAATAGCGCAAACTTGGGTTGAAAATCCTAGTCATTTAGAATCATAAAAAGCAAGAGAATCGGAGACAAAACTGTGCTCATTTAAAAGGAAGAAGGAAATGGTGAAGTAATAAATATACTTTTTTTTCCACGGGGGGTATTCACGAAAGCCATCTGACAAGAAATGATATAACCGTCTTCCTCGAGGCTTCCGATGCACTTGCGGGGATACCACTGTTTCATACACCTGATAGCATCATGCCATCAATGTGTGATGAAGTAATTCAATGAAGTTATCAGCTGCGACCTACAATCCTCGACTTATTCCTTTGCTTTTTATAGCTCAAATTAGGAAATGTGACCACGGCCCTCATAAAAAGGAGCTCGACATTTTCGAGGCTTCCGGTGATACCCGACACTCGGGGATCAAAGAATCACTGAATTGGGCTGAAACCCGAGAGACCTAAATGTGACATTGAAATGCCCCAAATCCCTGTAAACGCTCTTTGTGTCTTTAATCTCTTTTTTGGGGGGAGGCACGTCGCGTAAATTGATTTGCCCTTGTCCTTTTCGACAAAGCCCTCCCTCAAACACGCAACGAGATACTGAGCGATTGAAGATTGAAGTTAAGCGAGGCTTCGAAACTGTAAATACTATGGATCTTTTATTGTCCGTACCCTTGAAATGAACTCATGTTCCAGCCGAAAAAAACCCAAAACTATGGTGGCCCTGAAGGGACATCAAACATAAATGTTTACGTGAATATTTATGTAAATATTTACGGCTTTTGCCCCAATTTGCAAATATTCACGTATATATTCTCGTAAAAATTTGTGATTGAGGCGAAAATTGTGAATATTTACGTAAATATTTACGTAAATATTTGCGATTTGTACCCCCATTCGCAAATATTTACGTAAATATTCACGATTTGTGCCCAAGTCGCAAACCCAGTCATCCGTGAATATTTGGTTTCTTTCCAGCTAGCCGCGCACTGGGCCGAAATTTCCAGCCGCGTATTCAGGACAATTATAATCCATGCAGTACAAGGAGGTAATATATCTGTCTCCCCTTCTTTCTAATTCTCTATTTGAACATTAAAAAAAAAAAAAAGCTTTCTTCGTCGGTATAATTTGTTCACTAAGCGGACTTGAAGGTAGAATTAGATTATTCGGCTGATCAATTAGTGAGTAATTAAACACCACAATTAAGACCTCATCATCCAGACCATTGTACACAACTGTTGAAAAAATTGCTCTCACCTGAAATTAAGTACATGTACCCTTCACGTTGTTTAAAAGATGATTTTTTTTAAATTCCATACTGATAGACCGTACCACTGACGGGCACACATAATTTCGGAGTCGGTGAACTCGGATCATTAAGTAATAAATAGTTAACTGCTAAAACACACGCAATGTTCTATCATACGTTATCGAATGCGTTGGTCAATTTTAAATCGCTCAAACTAGAAAGAAGGGGAAACAGAATTGTTACCGCCTTGAACTGCATGGATTCCAATTGTCCTGAATACGCGGTTGGCTGGCCACGGAATCCGCAGATAGAAATTTCGGCCCAATATGCGGCTAGCTGGAAAGAAACCAAATATTCACGGGTGACTGGGTTTGCGATTGGGGCCCAAATCGCAAATATTCACGTGAATATTTACGTAAATATTTGCGATTGGGGGAACATATCGCAAATATTTACGTAAATATTTACGTAAATATTTGTGAATGGGGCACATATCGCAAATATTCACGTCAATATTCACGTCAATATTTGAGATTAAGGGACAAATCGTGAATATTCACGTAAATGTTTATGTGAATATTCACGTTTTTTTGCCCCGATTCGCAAATATTCACGTCAATATTTACGTAAATATTTGTGTTTTGGGGCACAAATCGTCAATATTTACGTGAATATTCACGATCTGGCCCTCAGCCTCAAATTTTTACGTGAATATTTACGTGAATATATGCGAATCGGGGAAAAAAAACGCGAATATTTACGCAAATATTCACGTAAATATATATGTTTGATGTCCCTTCAGGGCCACCATACAAAACAAAACAAAGGATGTTTTAGTGTGTGCCTATAGACTGAAAGTTGTACACAGTCTGCGGGAACACCACTCCCCGAAACAGGACTTAGTAGAACATGAAGTGGAAAAAAACTACCTTGAAGTCTACCCTTCTAAAAAAAATAATACAATAAATAAATAAATAAAAATAAGTAACTAAATAACATAATTCACTTACCACTACAATTATTATATCAGTCTATGTGTCTAGAATGTGTTTATATTTGATATATCTAGCGCCAAAACAAGGTAACATTTAATTTTATTTTATTTTTTTATTATTATTATTATTATTATTATTATTATTATTATTTTTTTTTTTTTTTTTGGGGGGGGGCGGGTACAAGGGGTTACATTTTCTAGGGGCTCTTTTAGCCAATTAAAACTGGTATCTTCTTGCTATTTGTATTCTTATCAGCCACTCTCACCTCTTGTATATTTGTGCGCTTTATTTTGTGTATTTTACTATTTTGTTTTTGCTTTCATTGCCATAAAAAACGTATTGACCTTTTTACAACCTCGTTCCTCAGTCCTCAGATTGTTATGAGTTCCTCCAATAAACAGATTGTACTTGTTTTGTTTTGTTACCGGTATATTACATCTTTGGTTTTGGGAAAATACATTTATTTCCGCCCACTAGTTTCAAATAAACCCACACCTTTAATGAAAACGAACTTGTGAAATTCATCAAAATTGACAGGTAATTATCCCATGTTCGTACACGTGCTCTGTGTTATTAAATTAGACAGTGATATAAGATGGGGGGTCGATGTTTCTTGAGGATTTGTACTTGTATGAAATTTGTAATCAGTGAGCTTTGAGATATGAACTCGGTAATAATGATATTTTCGATAACCTTCGTTCGTGTACTTTGTCTTGAACACTTTTGTCCAGTCTAAGAATCCCTCTGTTCAGAATTGACCAAAATTCTGTGTCCCACGGGGGCCTGGCACAGACTCCGGGTCTTACTGACCCATAAATAGGCCGGGATCCCTCCCTCCAACGTATTCGGAGTCTGAGTCAATTATGAGCAGAATTTTTAGTTTTAGGCTATTGCTTACTTTTAGTGTCGCGTAAGGCACTTTGGGAAAATCTCAATGGTCGCAGCTAGACTATATTTCAGAGTGTTAACTATCGACTCAGGACACTCCAACTCCTGGGTCAAACTTTACCCGGATACAGAGTCAGTGTGACCTAGAATTGGGTCAAACTGATAAGTGTTAAAAACCTACAAACTTTCGACCAGATTCCCAGTAAACCTGACCAAGAAATTAGTCAGAAGTCTGGATCAGCTATGACCCGGAAGTTAATTTTTTTGATAGCCTACTCACTAATTATTACCGTTGGTGTCGCTGCTGTGATTATTTTGTGTAATGCAAGCACTCTCTATGTTTATGTACGTAATGCTTTCTAACATAGTATATTTGGCGCCCTTATTGTCTTCTCTGATTATCACAAACAAGGACTATAAGAAGTCTACGGAACAGCTTGTATTTTTCGGTTTAGATATAAACAAGATAAAAGGGGGCCGAGGCCACTCACCCGAAAACGTCATCATTTATAAACTACCGTGATATTACTAGGATTTTACGCGCCCCTTTTTCCGGCAAGGTTCAAACTGAATTAACCGCCATGCCACGCTCCGTAACAAGCCATTGATAGATTGTCAGAGTGCCAAATGAATACCAAGTTCAAGTTGATGTACCCTGTCGACATAGACACAACAAAATAGATTAAGTGCATTCTGGAGAGTACCAGATTCCTAATTACCAGGACCAGGTCGTGATTTCAGCTGCCTTCATTGCAGAACTTCATAATAATATCAAGTTGATTAGAATGAAGCTGGAGGCACGACTTATTTGTTCAGGGATCTCTGGGCGTAAAGTACACGTGGAGTGTGTGTGATGATGATGAAATTTTTAAAGGTACTTGTCTGTTTAAATGTGTCAAACCGGCTGATTTGTCCAAACAAAATTGTTTGTGGACTCCGTGTAGTAGGATTTGGAGCTTTGCACAGTGAAAACTCAATCTATAATACGTTGTCGGCTAACACCGTGTATTTAAATCTCTCCTTGTGAGCTGTTCTAGTTGCGAAAAGAACCGCTGGTGAAACAACTCGAAGTTTCGATCGGTATACTCTGATCGTCTTCAGGAGAAGAAAGAGGGCGATCAAAGCATCTGATAACAAAAGTAGTAATGTTTCATCACCACAGGTTCTTGACAGAGCCTCACAACTAAAAAAAAGGACTCTTGTAGATGGTGTTACCGCCCACCTTAATATATTATATTAATGACATCAGAGGCAGCAAATAAACATGAAACAAAAACAAAAATAAAACAACAACGTCAACGAGCAAACACTAAGTTGCAACAGCCACAGAAACAACAGCAATGACAACAACAAAGCATAACAGTGCCATTTTACTCTAAACAAAAAACTCATAACTGAAACGACATTAAAGACGATTGCTCATTTATTAACCATAATTACATTTTAAAATAATTGTTCGTAAACTTTAAAGAGCACGCTCTAGCACAACTATGCACCTCAGTTTTTGGTAGGTTCGTTTTGCTTTTCAGGTAAACTTGTTGATATAAGTAAACTGTTTAGAGTGTCAAAGAAGTTTAAATCATTGTTTCAGAATGCACATTCTAACAAACTGCTTTTAGCAATGTCCGAAACAACACCGTGTATTTTGTACAATAATTGCTTAATATGGTTCTCATTGACATTACAGTTGTAACATGCATAAATGGACAATGCACCGTTTTCTGGAAAAAAAGGTAATGATTTAACCACCTGAACAAACAAGTGTAGAGCGTGCAAGATTGATATTTGCAATGAAACATAAGGGAAGTTAACGTATGAATGAGGTACAAGTGAAGGACGGCCTCAAACGATAAGAGATGTGGTGCAGCTCGATCTCCACTGACTAGACATAAATTTGTAAAATTGGTTATGGGGGGGGGGGTGTCATGAACTTGTCCAAAACGGTCATCCAAAAGTATGTTAAACTTTATTGCACGCCTGCGAAGCAAAATGAAAAAATAAAATCATAAAAAAAATGTTACCAGGTGAAGAGAGTTCAAAGTAAACCCGCCTCTGCACTTAATAATAAGTACTTGGAGTTTGTTGGTCTTTTTCGCCACAACGTTTAGTTTGTAAATACAAAGACTGCCGTGCGTGGACTATATACAGCCCCCACTAGATTTCTGTCAATAGCAATAAAAGTGGAGAAGTGAACCGGTAAGGTGCACTTGTTTGCATGCTCGAACTTCATTTCCTTCCACGTGAGCTTTTTTCTTTCTGTTGACTTGCTTGCGAAACATGTCCTCTTACACAATCTAGTATTGGATTATTTACTCAGAACATCGCTGGAATAATAGCTGTTTGGTCGGGATTAAACGCCGTCGTGTTTTCGTTGCACTGTTGCATAGATTGGATGGAACTTGTTTTGAACTAGCATGCAACATTTTACCAATTTTGTGAGTGACACGCACTAAATGAAAAAACAGGTCAGAGTCTGTGTTTGGCAGATTGCACACGCTTTTAATTGATGTTCTTCTGAACGTTTACCATACTATAAAAAAATAAAAATACAAATAAAAACCCATGATATGCAAAATGAGGCGAATGACTTTTTAACAGCGTCAAGAACACGCAGATACAGTAAATAACATTGAAGAATGCGCTATATTACAATCCGCTGAATTACTACAGGTCGACTCAGCTTCACGCTAAACATTCACGAACGGGACATCATTAATCATCTCGAAGCAACCGAAGATAGAAGACACATTTCCATAATGTGCTTTTAATCATCTTTTGATGGTTTATTGTTCAACCTTTGAAGTCATCAGTTTGAGTTATGATGATTATCATAAATACTAAATCGAACATGTTGCCGTCTTAAAATATGCCTAAAGACTCCCTGAATAATTGATGTCACGCGCGGCTACTGTCTGTAGGCTACATGGTGTGTTGCTGTTCTGGGAGTCTACTTATCATGTACAATAATCTTGGTGTGCGTCTAACCACCAGACAAAAAATAGCAGTGCACAAATCTGACTCCACACCCCCAAGATGTGTGGTGGGTGATGACGTCATGTGATTTGGTGCTAATAATCATATTGATCCCTTGCACAAATTTTGGGAGTCAAAGTGTATACGTACAAATTATGGTGTTCCGTGTAAAACGCTTGAGGCTTAAAAAGCACACTAAACTGCACACCACACAGGGACAATGACTTTCAAAATGGCAGATCAAAGTTTGATGTGATGAGGAACACAGGTGAATTGGTCAATGCAAAAAAAAAAAAGGACAAGAATTGCTACAACACCTGCACTCAACACAAGCCCATTCCTTCATCGATGATTGCCCTGATATTGGGATGGGTGTATAAATCAGTCATGTTTAGTTGCTCAAGTCGGCACAATAATGTTTTTCGTTTGCTCAGAAAGGGAAGACTTACAAGTCCGTAGAGGTTTACGGTTATTAAAAAAGACAGAAGACAGTAGCAAGCGGGTCGAATCACATGATTAATGTGTGTTTTTTTATTTTAAGCTGCAATGACGAGTTGCTGTAGTCTGTAGCCCTAAATGTGGATACAGTAAGGTTTCAGTCAGAACCAACAAACCATTATGAAGGTCATACACTCTTGAAAACTTTCGGGCCTGACCCATTTTTGATCAGTTTGACCCGGAATTTGTTTCAAAATGACCCCCAAAATGGCGCAGCATCCGCAGTTAAAATAAACAAACCTGGGAGTTTTTAGAGTACTTATGACTTAGATTTAGGGTTAACGTCGATCCAAGAAACCAGTTGTGCTGACTCTGAATGAGTTCCGGCTCTGTGGAATCCGGATCCACTTCTGTACCCGGATTTTATTATCATTATTTCCTTCTAAAAATGGCGTTATCCAATTTTGAAAAGGCTATCGCAAAGAAACAAACGCAATTTCCCATCCATCATGCAATATCACCCGAGTGAACATGAACTTGTGCTACTTACACACTTGTGCCTTTCCTGTGTTAAGACCCCTGACCTCCCTTTGCATTGCGTCTCTCAAATAGTTGAGGGCGTCTTCTTCATCCAGAAACTCCTCCGTGCGGCAGACCGACACCAATAGCATCAGGGCAAGAAAAAGGAGTATCACCTTGTAGGCCATCTGTATAAAAGAGCACAAGTTAAGAACTGTTTAGGGTGGACTGTGATGAGAGGTACGGGTACCGTTGAAGTGGGCTATCTGATACCCCTCACAATGCCAGCATACACGGGGGAAGAAGTACTGTCTTAGCCCTTGTACTGTGTGGCAAGGCCATCTACGGAAATGAGGTTTCTGTGTCACGTGGAGCGTTGTTGCCGAGCAGTCCAGTTCCCCGGAATCAAGATCTGATGTTGCCGGCATCAGAGTATGGGCTCGAACCCCGGTCGTGGCACGTGTGTCCTAATTAACTAAAACTTCTTCATTCTTCGGATGTGACGTAAAGCTGTAGGTCCCGTGTGTTGTGTAATGCACGTAAAAGAACCCAGACCACTCACCGTAAAAGAAAAGGGACTTGCCCCGGTGTTTCAGCCTTACATACGAAGTGTGGACCTGAGAACAAAAGAGTTCCAGACAAAGTAGGGACTTGAAACCCAATGTGACTAACCACGTAGACACACACCCAGGTACAGCACTCCTATACGTTAGAGGACACCTATTGTACTTTCTGGTGTTCCTGTATTGAAGCAATCCCCATTGGTTTTGTACACAAATGACTAGTGAGGACACCTGAAAACAAAGAACCGACTAGTGAGGACCTATTGTCCCTATTGTAAAATGTCCTCGGAGGGTTGGCAATACAAACACACACACACACACAGTTCTGCAGTTACTCTGTGGACATTACTTTGTTCTGTACAGTAAACAAAACTCCTATTCTTCAAGTCCACATAGTGTTCAAGTCCCTACATTGCGCGGACCTCTTTTGTTTTCAGGTCCACACACCGTACGTAGCGTTCAAACAGTGTTTTTACAGTATTGGAGACTAATTTTATGATTTTGGTTAAGTGCTCAAAAAAAAAAACCATGTCCGTGTGTATATGCATCACAGAGCTGTTTGGTGTGGTTTGGCAGCAAAATGCGCCACTTCACTTTCCTATTGTGGGCACTTCGATGCTTTACATAAAATTACTTCTTAACATTCCCCCACGGGCTTGCTTCTCTTTTGTTCCAGCGCCTTGGGTACCATTGCTAGATCAAGACTACCGTGAATTATCATGCGTGACTCTGGAGCGAAACACAATGCATCAGTTTAAAGAAACGAGTGGCTCAGAAGTGAGCCTGAAATCACAACCCAAAACCTAAAGGGTTGAACCCTAAAGATCCGTAGGGAAAGGAATCCTTATTGCATTCGCATATTCCCTGAGGGGATTATGATCGTGTACAAATGGGGTTTGCGAAGGACGCCCCTGATCGATCTATGGGCTTCGTTCTTTTTTTTCACGGGGAATTCCTTTAATAAGTATTCACTGACCTTTCTCACACTAGATTACAAAAGCAGACATGTACATGTGTATACAGTGTTACATTTTTCGTACAAATTGATTGTATATAACACCAACAATTGTGTCGAATTTTATAGATAGACCGAACAGAGTTGAAGTTGGGGCGTAAGCAAAAACCAACAACAAACAAGCAAACAATGTTTAATGGAATTTTTTTTGCATCAACATCATAGTAACATAAAGGAGATTTATTGAGCACTTTCACAAAGTATAGCGGCACCTTACGCTAATATGACGTCACCTGTCCATCGGCCCTGAAGCAACATGTATAGTTTTAACCACACTCTAAGAGGTCAGAGTTGGACCGGATCCTAGTCCCGTGGGGCCTGACCATTTCAGGGTCAGTATAACCCAGAATCAGTGTAACAATGATCCCAACAGGGCCAAAATGAAGTAGAATTAGAGTTAAAACACAATTTTCAACAAGTTTCCTAGTCAGCCTGACTCGCAAAAATGATCAGGCCCCTGGCAACCCGCGAAGTTTTATAGTGGATCTGAACTCCTTGGGAGTCAGCAGTACCAACAAACAAAATGGTGCACGGAATGCAAGCCTTTCACGTCAACAATCGCTAAACAGAAAGTGGAAGTGTCCCTCAACTCGTTCAACAAGCTTATGTCCATGAGTCCACACTAACCCCCTCCCCCTTTGCACACAAACCCGCACTCCCTGCATTGCATTGGAAAAATCTGTGTCCAGTCACACCTCATCCCAACGACTTCATTCCTCGTCTCCCCCCCACAAAAAAAAAAAAAAAAAAAAAAAAAAAAAAAGAGAGAGAAAAAAAAAAGGTCTGTTTTCTAACGTTTTTTTTTTATAGAAACGTCAGTCGTTCAGCCGGGTATTTGCGAATTACTGTAGCGATCTCCTGGTCAATATTTGATTGGGTAATTGGTGCAATCTGAAAGCAGCAGCGGGGATTAAGTTCAGGGTGATTTTCAATTCAGGTCATTTATTTTTATGGTGGAGTTTTGCTGATTATAATCTGAACAAACCAAAGGATAATTCTTCTTCTTTTTTTTTCTAAGGGAAAGTCTAAAAGGCTGGGTCATAGATGATAAATACTCCAAAAACTATATGACCACAAAAAGTGACTTTGAGAGAAGCAGCTGTTGATTGTACAAACTATTTTTGACAAATGGTTCCCTTCGAAGTGGTTTGGTTTGGATAACTTTTCTAACGAAAAACTTTGAAAGTAAGAAGCGTGACATGCATCAGATTTTTGAGGGTTGGTGTCCGTTCGCGAATGCTGCAGGCAGAGATGCGGATGGTACCCACTCTTACCTCGCTAAACGTGGATGGATTGGACATCCGTGGTAGTTTTTTTGCTGTTTTCTCATCAAGTTGACACTGTATTCAGCTAAAACATTCACAAGTTACTATTATTGCATCGTTCTTGATAATTTGCCCATGAATCCTTTTGTACGCTGACAAAAAACCAACCATTGATCATTACCTTTTAAACTAGGACTGCGTTTTCGCGGCTGTAACCAATAACTGTTTCGATCATTGGACGGTCACCAACGGCCAATTCAACCGAAACAGTTATTAGTTACGGCCGCGAAAACGCACCCCTGTGAAGTCACCAGCCATTTTTCTTGAAAGTGCATCCAGGGACTATTTTTCAGTGGTGCAGTTCAAGAAGAAAGTAACGATTTGACTGAGTCGAGAATATGATTCATATCCGTAGATTTCTCTCTCACTGCACTCCACTTTATTGACACATTTGATTTTACCCTTATCTATATACCCAATAGTTCCATTTCGAAGAATATTATTTAAAACAAATACCATTAGATGGAGCAAAAGGTGAGCAATTTGGTTCAATTTACAGGCGGGGTCGAAGGAATCTATTAACCCTAAGGCTTGCATAAAGGTTGACATTATAGCCGAGAGGTCGAGTACAAAGTACTTGCATTCTGGTGCTGTCAGATTGTTGGGTTGTTCAGATGTTGACTGCGGCCTGTCGGTGTGACAATGGCACGTCTATCATCAGTCACAAGCCATAATTGCTTTGGGACGTTTGTTCCGTGTGTACTGTGTTGTTTAATCGCTTCAATCACAAACAACCCAAATGTATTAAAAATGTAAGACGAGGAAATGGCTTCACGATTGATAGTCTAATTTGTTTGCATTCTCTGAGTACTTCACTTCTTCAATATAAAACATACAAGCTATCTAAATCAATAGTTCCTCGGTGACATTTACTTTCACTTTTCGTAAAATAGCATCTGTCGAACCAAATATCTTACAACATGTTACTTGTTTATCGCTGCTAGTGTGAACACACGAAGCCCCATCGTGCTGTGCTGTTCACCAACTAGCTCAGGGGACCGTCCCTGCATCAGGTGTCTTCATTGCCTTGGTTTGTAGTGCCCTGTATATTTATGAGACGAGTGAATTTCAGAGACACACGTGTATATTATTTCATTGATGAATTAGGAATTCATTCACACCTGTCGGCATTCTGGCCGGGTATCTCCTGTCCACCATTCATGTTTGCCAGTGACTTCCCAGTGCCTATTGTCACTCGGTTCCGATCCGGCGATGGTGCCAGGTGAGCAAGAGGGAAGAAAGAGTACACCCACGGTCGAGGGGTTTGTTTTAATTATTGTCTGCCTTTGAAATGAACACAAATCGAACATGCTTCCCCGTTTTCAAAAGTGCAAAGCTAAATCTGGTTTGTTTTGGAGTGTTGCAGACAGGTTGAGGGTGAAGGAAATGTGTCATTCCGTGCGACCAGCCGTTGTCGAAAAGCGGTTACGTGCCACCTCACCAAGAATAACTAGACATAAATAAACACCACATAAAAGCAACAGAATTCACAGACATAAAGGAAAGAACAGATAAAGATAAAGATCTAATCTTCTCACTTCATCAACTAGATAATAAGTTGGTTTACTTTTTAAACTGTAGGCCTAATCATTTAGGTATGTCCTTGTCCTTACAACAAATAATAATCTGCTTAACCAATCAAATTCCAAAATATCTTGCGTTTTGTTTATATTTCTGTACTTTTGCACAGCCATTTTTAATGTTGTTTTCATCTGATTTTGTATTTATTTTTTTTTTTTTAATGAAGTTGTTTTTGTAATAGTTCGCTAAATTTGTAAGGCCAGTGTCCATTTCACCTTTCTGTGCTCCATCTCAACCAGGGCAGTGAGATCTGGTCGATCAATTTTAGTAATGAATGTTTTTACTGAGCATTGTTGCACTGACAAGACTGACAGCAAGCTACAACATCCTAATTCATTATCTCCTGCTATCTTTACATAATTGTGTCATTAAACCCTTTCTACACAATGAACAAAGACTGCTTAATACATGTGTACAAATATGGGAACTGTCAATGGAAAAGTTCACATCACATCCCGCCACGTGGTTTGCTTCGCTCGATCAATAACGCGGTGTTTCTGCCGGGAAGGTTGATATCGTCTATGCACACACTAGCTCAAAGTGTGGGTTTGTGTAGTCTCCCCTCCTGCCGTTACGTGGGAAGCTTAACCCGTATAGGTAATCGGGTAGCCCATTTAGGAAACTGTGACTACGAGTCAGTGACTCCGCGCACATATCATCAAAACGTTCCAAAATGGTGGTAGACGGCGAAAATATGAAAACGAATTAAGAGCGTCATGGAGAAAGAATCACTTACTCTCAACATAACAATATCACAACTGTGAATGTCTTTGACGATTTGTGGATCAAGAATGGACGTCGTGAAAGAGTCTGACTAGGTTGGCCTACCGAGCTTTAAAGCATTAGGTGAACAAACAGACGAATGTGTTTAGAAAGTAGAAACAAGGGCTGGGGAAAAAAACTCAAACAAAACGAAAACAACCTTCGGTTGGTTTTGGTCGGGCTTCTAGGTTTCAGGGTTAACGATCACAAGGTCGTGAGTTTTTTGTTGATGTTAGAGAGCCGGTACCGATTTCACGGCACTTCACTTATTCGACCTACGAAAGAAACACGCACCCATGACGCCCTGTAAAGCAAAGAGTTCCCCTCGACCGAAATGCAGACTTGCGTGGACTCACGCAGAAATCCGTAGCCTGCAGCACAAGAAAATGCCGCTGAAAATGATTGTGCACTTTTGCCTAAGTGCAGAATTCCGCTGAATGTAGCACAACAAAACTGCGGTAGTAGCCTATACAAAATCACGCATAGTTAAGCGCAGAATTCCGTGGACTGAACGCAGAACTCCATGAACTGCAGCACACAAGTCTGAGGACAGAAGCACACAAAATACCATGTGCACTTTAGCGCAGAATATCAAGACTGCATCACAGAAATATGTAGATAGAAGCACAGAAATACTATGCACTTAAAAGCAGAATGCCGTGGACTTGAAGCTGAAAATTCCGTAAACTAAAGCAGAGAAATCTGTGGACTGGAGCGCTTACTTCCCACTGAATCACAGTATTCCGTGTTAAACACTGCCCTAAAAATGGGGCCATGAAGATCAAAAGTATTGTTGCTTAGCCACAATCGACACATTTCCATTTTTATAATCGCAGACTTTCGAGAAGAGAAAAGTGCTATTGCAAGCTTAAACTCTTGGGGGGGGGGGCCCATTGGGACTTCCATTACTGGTAAAATCAATCATGTCAAATCAATTACTAATTCAAACTTCTCAGGCGAAACAATTACTCAATATAGAAGTGAGATGGACACACCTTCGACTTAACACGCATTTTTTTCACAGTCACGCGTACATTTTGCACCAGCTCAACCAAATTCAAAGTTTGCTGTGCCCTACGTGTACGAGAATCCATGAAAAAAGGGTGTCAAATGTCACATATCATGTTCACAAAACACCGCGTGGTGTTTGGATTATTTGAAGGCGCCCGAGGGTAGCGGTAAAGGCTTAACGCTTTTCAAGAACCCCCCCCCCCCCCAGAACCAAAACTAAATTTCAACGCGGAAGGCCCTAGATTTAGATCTGGAGAAGGTGTCAATCATCTCTTGACGTATGGGCTTCAAGTGTAACTGTTTTCATTTTTTTATTTTTTTAATGATGTTCACTCTGAAACTAAGAATGTCATGACAGTGTCTTTCTGTTAGCATTTTCAGTGTTACCAAGTGTACGCAACCCCCCCCCCCCCGATGCAACGCTAAAAGATGAGGCCACAAGCGACGCTACATCTAACTTTAAGTTATAATAACATATAATGTAAGT
Organism: Pisaster brevispinus; assembly: GCA_023634235.1. Taxonomy (NCBI): domain Eukaryota; kingdom Metazoa; phylum Echinodermata; class Asteroidea; order Forcipulatida; family Asteriidae; genus Pisaster; species Pisaster brevispinus. The sequence continues at coordinate 28,434 of JAMKCF010000219.1, forward strand.
CCAGTTTCTTCCTACACACCGCAACTCCTTTAAAATTATGTGTGACATCTTCGGATATTACGTGGTTAAAATATAGCATGACATTTCCAATGTACAAACTTGGCAAGACACCAACGGCTTACAACGTGTTATTGGCGACCGTAATTGCGTGCATGGTACAATACACTTTTTCATTCTACACGAAAACTCAATATGTATCGCATTTCGCGGCCATGATACCCCGCTATTGCACTCTAAGTCGCAGTGGCATTAATTTACAGTGGAATATTCTTAACTGTCTTAAGCGATGTCATAGACAGTAGATAAGCCTTGTATAATTGAATTCTACGTTGACCCAAATGCCGGTATCCTCATTTAAGCCTGCAACGGTCGGGGGAATGGGGTTGGATATTGGGCAGCGTTGAGCCCTCGAAAATTGTCTGCCGCAGGTCACCACCAAACCCAACTGTCTTTTTTTTTGGAGATTGTGCTGTCAAAACTAATTCATCGTTTTTAAAAAGGAGAGTGTTTGACTTATGATAATGCACGTACGATGCAAAGCTACTGATCGTTTCAAAGTTGCATGGGCCGATTTTCTCAGTTTCTTTCTTCATTATTAGTATTATGTATGTATATTGTTTTCTTTAAACGGAAATAATTTTAAAGGCAGGGTGCACTTATGGTAATTGTCATAGACAAATATCCTCACTTGGTGTATGCCAACATATGCATAACACACCTGAGAAAAGGGGCTCAATTTGTCATCGAGGTTACAGAAAAAAACACACTTGTTGCAAAGAACTGTGTGCTTTCAGATGCCTGAGAAACTGAAGCCCTGCTCAGATTATTTGTTTTTAATTAATATATAATTTTATTTTTATTTATTTATTTATTTTTATTTTTATTCAATGATTTATTGATTGATTGTTTTTTTTAATTTATTTATTTATTTATTTATTTATTTTTTTTGGGGGGGGGTTGAAGATCCAACTTTCTCTAAAACGGATTCAAAGGGTGTGAATGTTAACACTGCTTTATAATATCAACTGCTCTTTACCAAGTAAGTTCCAGTTTACCAGAGCTCTTTACCAAGCAAGTTTGTTATGGTCATTAAATATTTGAGTAATTACCAAAAGACTACAGTGCCTAGTGTCCATGTTGGCAGCTTGTTTTTTTTTAAACTGTACCCGATTTCCTTTGGAACATAACGGTATATATTTTTAAGTTGGCGCTTGTGATTAGTATGGCCTATATTGTATTTACGCTTGGTGCAATACCCGAATTAGGATTTATATCTCAATAGGTATACATTTTCATTAAATCAATACGAAAACAAAATGACAATTTGATTCCAGATTCATAACCTGGACTGGAATGGGTTTTTTCCAGTCAATAATATTTGTTTCCCTTCGAACCATAAATATCACTTCGTAACTTATCCATTCAGTACTGGTTGCCAGTAGAGTGGTTACAGTAGTCACACACAGTCCATCCGGGCAGCCTAAGCTAATGCCAGATGGATCTGTCGTGTCGCAAGTTATTTTACTCGTGAATGAAACACACCCTTATATCACGGATTGCCTCTTTACGTATTTCAAAGTGAGGAGTTAAGTATAAGTATTTCTTGCAGTATAATCATGCACTTGACTGTTTGTGAAAATGAAAACAACCTTGAAACAAAAAATTATATCCGACGATAATCTTTACGAAAAGGGGAATTGATAGCATGTTATCAACAAACTGAGTATACTCTAGCTTGAGTAGAACAACACAAAAAGGGTCTCTCAATTTTGGTAACCGATAGTGCTTAACACTGCTATTGAAAGTTTCAAAAGTGGAAACCCAACAAGGGATATACAACAAGTTATCCTGCATTTGTTTCGAATTTTGAGATTAAGAGTTGGGTGTACTATTATCCCTTTTCTTGCCGTGTCCAAGACGAGGTACCGTGCCACAATAATATGATATTGAGGGTCAAATGTGATATTGCCCTTAAGGGGCCATGAAATATGCCGGGACAAAATAAGCACGTATAAACTTACACAATACAGGAAATACTAACGTATCCATAATTCGGACGGCACCCCGAAGATTAAAAAGAAAATTATGACGCGTTGTTCACGCCAATGTGTATATGAAAATCACAGTCACTTTAGTTACTTCTTCTTCAAACAATGAACAACAATACTAATAATAATACAAATCAAGAAACGCACGGGGGAGGGGGTTATGTGTAAATTTCAATTTCAATTTAATAAGCCCGACCAAAACGTAGTCGCCGTTGTTACGACAATAATACAGTTCATACACCAAGAAGAAGAAGAAGACGAAGAAGAAGAAGAAGAAGACGGAAGAAAAAAATCATAGCAGTTTCAGTGTCCCGTGACAACGACACTATTTATAAAAGGAAACGGAAAGTGTCGAGCAGGGTTTTACAAAATAAATACCAGGTCGTCTTCTTCTGTAACCCTAAACCCTACACAGAAAAAAAAAGTGTATAGGTTGTATCGCCGATAACGATGATAAGAAACTGATCTACACAAATTCATATGAAATAACTTTTACCCCAAATCTAAGAAACACCTCTATCAGCGAGTTAGGGGCCCCCTTACGTGTCGCCTGCCCGTCCATTCGTCCCCTGGGGTCACCAGCGCTCGCGATCCGAGTAATCACCCTGCTCATTGTTTTGGATACCTATTTTTTCCCACCACGTTGATCTCATTATTACCGCTTTAGTTGAATGCCCCCAAATCAATAGCCCCTGCACACACAGAACCCCATAACAAGCAATTCTACTGCTCTCACTTCGTGTGCCCATGAGCTGCCCATTAATGACCGGGTAACGTATTCAATAGACGAGTCGATTGGCGATGAAGAGGCATTCAAGAACGCAAACACCGGTCAATGAATCTACGGCAAAACTATTCTTGAGAGAGATAACTCCAATTTATTGAGTTTGTCCCCGCCCAGTGACTTTGGAGGAAATTGCGCTCAAATCCCACTGGGTCGTTTACTCCTGATATCGTCAGCTTCAATCCCCTTTGGCTGGTAGCTCAGCAACAATCACAGAGACAACAGTGATTACGCGGGTAAACGAAGGAGTGACCCACTTGCTGTAGTCGTCTGACCGTTTTTTTGGATGCCTCTTGTTGAAGATGAGTATAATTTCTCAGGGTTAAACAAAAACAAAACAATGTGGTGGTCGCACAACAAAGAAGAAAAAAAGCTCATTCGACTGACGTCACACGCGGCTACAGTCTGTCAACGGTCTGCAATTTTTGGAGTCAAATTGCATAAAGAGATGGCGTGCGTCTCCTACTGCGCGCGCGTTGCTTTACACGCGAGCACTGACTCTCAAGATGGCGCAACAAGTTTGTAGTGGTTGACGTTATACCAAAAACATACTTTCAATAATAAGGTCATTCTCGCCACTTCTCTGTATTTTTGTACTGTTGTTTAATTTTTGTTTAACCGTGTAACATGTATCCTTTGGGATTTTTTTTCTCCACTCGGGCACCGAATCCAAGAACAGAAAACCGATAACCGATTGTGCAGTGCTGCAAAAAACACTTCAGCTTGTCCAGAGTTGCATACGTAATGCTTTACAACTTTTCAAGCATAAAAAAAAATTTAATGCGGATAAGCATGTATGAAAAGAAAAGCTGCAGTGCTCATTTCAGGTGGAACCAACCTGGTATCAAAACTACGGCGTGCCTATTGTATGAATTATCAACACAGTATCTTGTATTTTCGCAATTTATTTTTTTAAATTTGTTTTGTCGCAAAGCAGAAGTCAAAACAGAAATACAATTTCGGGTTGTTTTAAAGATCAGTTTCGACACTGCATCGAATCTCAATAATGTACTGCAAAAACAAGGGTGTTAAAATCTACACCGTGGGTGTTCTCACGCTATAGACACCAAACAGAGAATCGAAATTAACACGGTTGTAAAATAATGCCATTGTATATGTTTTTGAAGAAATTAGTGCTATTTTAATGGTGGACATTTTGCTTTTTCTTTGGTATCCCTATTCGACAACACTCTAGGTGTAAATTTAGCATCTCAGCTCCTGCAGTGTGTCCACAAATCCCAGCTATTACCAACCCTCTCATATGCTTTGCATAATTTTGCTCGAGTTTGATATACTTGACTTAATATTTTGATAATCGTCAGAATTAAATGCATGCACTGCAGAAACTGTGGCAAAAAAAATAGACACCACTGGTGTTGTCACATAGATTAACTGCAAAAAATAATCAACATTTACACCGTAGGCTGTTCCAATAACACTTATTTCTGCTAGCACAATTACATTATGTTATTTAGATTTTATCTTCGTATCTATTGTGACAACACCCATAGTGTCAATTTTAACACCCATAGTGTCAATTTTAACACCCCAGTTTTTGCAGCGTATTTAGCCATGACATGTAGGTAGTTGGTTGGAAAACTATAAGAATAATAAAGGCGTTGTTTCGAGTACGCCATCAACCATTGAGTTATAGAATTGTAAAGGGGGTTGTATTTTTTGTTTGGTGTTATTTCTAAGTCCTAGCAGAGAAGATTCCGGCTCGGTTATTATTTTAACACCCTATGGTATACATTCTGATTCATTGTTCAGTATTTATACCTGTCAACACTTATGGTGTTAAATGTTAACACCCCAGATTGGCAGTGTTACAGAGTTACCGTATGACTGTACAACGTGTGGTTGAGAAGGAAAAACCAAGATAGTATGTATGCATTTGACGTCGGGGTGCAGTTTGCAACTGCAAAGCATTCTTGATTACAACTGTATTCATTCATGCGTGAAACGGTACAGGGTCTTTACAAAACGGTGATTATGAGGTAACTGAACCGGAAACAAAGAAAGAACGAACTAACAAATGAACGTAATGGTTCGGTGGCCACCTATTGTTTCCCCATACCCATCGTTGGGCTTCTAAAGGGCAGTTTTATCAGACGCTGAGTTTATATCATGGAGTAATAGTCCAGTGGCTTTAATGAAAAAATCGTGACACGCCGGATTGAAGCGCCAAACTTTGCGCACTTGTTTTAGGGGCCTCATAGAAGCATATTAGAGGGGGAGGGTGCCCGGTCTGTCATCTCCAGGTCAGAGGGATAAACTTTTACCACATAGCTCTGCCTGAGTGTCTGAAATAGAAGCTGCATGGTCATTTGTTGTAAGTTTTAATGATATGCGGAAGCGGCTCTCTATTGGTGAACACCACATGAACTTTGACCTCAGCCTGTCCTTGACCTATAGGTCACCCCCTCTAGAATGTTTCTATGGGAACTACATAATAACTGTACACAATTTAGTGCTTTAACCCAGCGTGCCACGATTTTGCAAAACATTTTGCCCTTAGCCACCGGACTATAACGCAAGGTTGTAACGGTACAAACCAAGCTTAAATTTGACAAAATAAATGGTATGTTGCACACTATATTTTGGGTTGAACAGGGAAAAAGTGACTAGAGACGGGTTTGAACCTGCGACCTCTGGATTAACGTGCCGGCGCTCTACCAACTGAGCTATCTAGACCAATGTTGGCGGCCTAACTACGTCAATATCTTTGTTAAGGGGTGCCAGTCACAAGCCATTCAACCTGCAATTGCCGTGTAGCCAGGGATCACACCCAAGTTTACGATACAGCCTGTGAAGCAACAGGAGAGGAATCACCATAAGGGATGAGACTGTTTATTTGAAGTACCAAGTAATAAAATCACTAGGAAAACTGACTGGGTGAAGTCTATATAATTTTGGGTTGAACAAGGAAAACGATTTCTAGAGCGGGACTTGAACCGTAGACTTAGTACTGGTGCTTTACCTTCTGAGCTAACTAGCCCTATTTTGGCGGTCTCCCTCCCTTGTCAACATCATTAGTCAGGATGCCAGCTAGAAGCCTACACTATGTGTTGCATACAGCAATCCTTACTGGCTTTTCAACTCACTGCCTACGTTGTAGGATGGGGAAGGGGCTATTTTCAACTTATTAACAGAGCTTGAAACTCTTTTCCCACAAACACGGAACACTTAGGTAGACCCTCCTACCGGGTCTCTTTATAACTCGGTTTCCACAAGATTCTATCAAATTCCCCGGAGACCCCGCTCTGATGCTTCAAGATGATATCTCCATCCCCCGCGAGATGATATCAAGTTCCCACAAGAGGAATATTTCATATCTCGCAAGTTTTCCCGATTCTCCAAGGCGCAATTACGAAAGCACCCAGTGTTTTAAATTCCTCACGGATAGTATCTTGATCCCGCTGAGACGGTCTGATCTAGAAAGTGTTTGCATGCAGAGTGAATACAGTCAAATAAAGAATAAATGCATAATTGTAGCAAATGAGATGGTTTAAGTTAATTGTATAACTTTTTTTGATTTCGTATTCCATCACCGACTCCACATTGAGCCGAGTGTAATGAAGTTGGAAAAAACAATTTGCTGCTGAATACACCGACATCAAGTTTGGAAATGAAATGAATGTTTCTAAATAATTAACTTGCTCCGAGAGAAAATAAAATGAAAACAGTCACACCGCGGGCAACCCGTCACACAATGCTGCATTTTGCCTCGTAATCCACCCACAGCTACTTCGCAGAAATGTTACCTCGCTAAAAGCAACCTACGTCTTCTGAAAGACCCCTCTATCAAACTTTAATTTTGACCTGTAGTTATTGTTCCTTGCAAAGTGAAGACGTGACGTGACGTATAATTATCACCTTTTAAAAGTCAATTATTGATCATATAAATAAAGTGTGACGTTATGAATGCTCGACCGGTAAACAAAAAGAAGGTTCGAACGTGCGCACCTTGTGTCTCAACAAAGCACGTGTCATGCAAAATGAAGCCGGAATTACGAAATAGGCAGTAGCTAGTGATACCTTTGGCTGGCTGTGACGAGTTGGGAAGAATTGAGGCATTGACGTCATCAAAGGGCGTGACTGATGATTAACATCAGACAAAACAAAGAATTCTAACACAATGGTTGGTAGCGTACTTAAAAACGCCTTTATCAATCTTAAAGTTTCCCAACCAACTACCCAAATGTCACGGTTGAATATGCTGCACAAACTGGGGTGTTGATTTTGACACCAGGGGTGCTGTCACATATACTCAAGAAAGAACATCAATAACACCACGTGGTGTTAAAATAACACCAGTGTAATTGTGTTGTCATAAATTAGCGGTATTTTAACACCCTTTATGATGTATTTTTTTAAGCTTGTTTGTGTGGCAACACCTATGGTATTAATGTTTACACCCCAGTTTTTGAAGTATGTTGAAAATGGATGATGCAGTGTGTTGACGGTGTATTTGTTTGTTTGTTTGTTTGATTATTTGTTTGTTTTATTATTTGTTTTGATCCTTCCCAACAAGGGACCTCGACAAATGTTCCACAAGGGGATATAAACATCAAGCTGGTAGCAGCCACTCTCTGTCTTACAGACAATGGTTAAAAGTCTATATACTTATGAATTGCGCATTATCAATAACTATTGTGATTCAGCTACTAGACGACAATACTTCTTTTCTAGTAATTGTGGAACCAGCGGTTAGGTTGGCCGGATTCGAACCCATAACTTTATTTTAGCAAGTCTTGCAGTCTAACCACTTGACCACATTGACATGTTCACTGTATACAACCTACAAGGGAACGCTCAGGGGCAGCACATTGTCTTACCCCAGCAAACACGGTTAAGTTTTGCTCATCACTGAAATCCCCTCAATCTCACAAAGTGTATACCTCCATCCTTTGTAGAAATAAGATACCAGTTTGCATCAGCCCACAATTTCATTCGGAAAGATTCGCGAACGAATCCACTCAAAGCTCTTGACTTATTGTACACGCACGAAATCGAGTTTTTTTTTATATTTTAGCTCTTTGTTAAGAATGACGATTTATCGGTAAAATTGGGACATTCTATTGTTGAGCTTGACGTAGTTCCATCGTTAACCGAGCCTATTGTACGCATACCTGCTCCAACGATGCTTAGAAACCAATTGAGACGTTTCATGGCGAAGCGGTTTAGCGCACCGGACTCAAGTTCCGGTTAAGTCCTTAGTTAAGGCACCAGGATGCGGGTTCAAGTCCCGGTCATGATACTTGCGTCCCTGAGCTAGACACTAAACCGAAATTTCTTCTCTTCACTGTGGGGTAAATGGGTCTCTACGAGGGCAGAGATGGTTCTTGTGATTGATTTAGCTTGGTACACTACATATTTGGTAGCACAGGCTGTATACTCCCAAGGGAGCTGAGATGGTTTAATGAATGAAATAAATGTCCCAGTAACCAGGAGTAACAGTGTTTGAGTGCCATAAGTATCACTGAGAGACGGATTTGAGAGCTACCTAAGAAGCCAATGTTCTTAGTAGTTTTATTCATTGGGAAATGTATAATAGCCCGTTTTCTACAAGACTGTTTCGGGGAAAATCTCTCGTACTGCACATTGTAATGAAGCCATAGTTTTCCATAGTTCTCCATATTTTAAATTGCCTACTTTTGGTATACAACACTTTTACAGATATCAGAGCTTGTTCCTTACGCTTCGTGCAAAAAATAATAATGAACCTCAGGGGAAACTGACTGTGGATACATTTTACATGAATTGGGGTTAAACAATAGACCTTTATCATGCTACCACCATCTTGGTAATGTTCCCTGTATTCAACAGCAGTAATGAATGCTAACATTCATTGCACAAGGAAGGAACCAGACTATTATTTTCTTCCAGCCTCGGTTTGGTTGCAATGGTTTGGATTGGAGAAAAATCAAGATGATAAAGGTCTATAGAGTGCCGGCACGTTAATCCGGAGGTCGTTGGTTCAAATCCCGCTCTCGTCAAACTTTTCTTTCAACTCCAAATCGTGCCAATTTAAAATAACATGATTTAGTACATGATAAATAATGTAATCGAGCTAACCGAAGCACTGAGCAGTCAAAACAAGTATTACTATAATTTGCTTCTCTTCATCCTGGAGTATAAGTAGGTACCGGTGAGCGTTTGGATAGTAATACGGACAGCCGCTTTTTTTTATTTGAGTTTTGTATCAGAGTTGTCAACGGTATTAGTATGGTTGGTATTGTGTGATACAACACAATCGCATAATATAGGAACCATGCAATGGTTTGCCGTTCATTACAAAACTGTTCATTACAAATCCTTCGCGAGGGTGATAGGAGTTAAACGTATTTCAATTAATCTATCTTTATCATTTTCGTAAGTGCTACGTATATCCACTCAACAAAGCCTTCTTCTTACAAACTGGTTCATATGATTACTAGAAACCCATATTTTTATTGGATGATCTATGCAAGAAAAATTTATAAAATTTGATTTCGATTTGCTAAGGTTCTTATAATATTACAAACATGAAAAGTTTCTGGTGATTTTCATTATTGAAATGGATACACACCTTAGTTTCGACACCTCTATGTTCCGACGTCGAAATGTTTTGGCACCCCTAATGTATTTTATCCAATTCTAACTCTAGCCCAACCCTATGTTCCGACATCCATACGTATCGACACCCCTAATGTATTTTCCCCATCCTTACTCTAACCCCAACCCTATCCCAAGCGTGTAGATCATTATCGGTCATTGATGAAGCATTGATCTGTCGGAATTTAGGGGTGCCTTGAGGTAGGCGATTCTGGGTGAAATACAGACAAAATGTACGCCAGCTTTAGATCCATAAGTAGCCAAAGCTTAGGGCAGCGGAAACGCCCGCGCTTGATGAAGACTTACCAACAGGATGGGCTAATACCGGAGGGGTTATCTTATCAAATGTGTCAAACGACACTTGGTTCCTCCGTTGATATTGACTTTGTTATACTTATTTAGGAGGGCTATTGTTTAAGAGCTTTATGATACCAAATTACACTACCCATCTAAAGAGTATAGCTGTAGCCAACATTACAACAGAAACGCCAAGTTTGCATTAATCAAAAGCATTTATTTATATGTTCTTGAAGTGTTTTACTCTTCTGACGATCTGTAGTCACCAATCATTAAACAAGTTACAAAAACAGGTTTTAAGTTTAATTATTTTTTTGTTTTTGAAAAAAATCTTATAATTTTATTTGTGAAAGCTGGCTTTTTGAGTTATTCGTTGTTTGTTTGTTTGTTTATGTTTTTTTTTACAGTACATGATTTCCAAGGAATTTGCAAACACAAGCATTGGCGTCGAATAAGTTCACCCAGCTGAACAAGCTGAACGAAGTGTCTCTCTCAGTGAATTTTGTTCTGTTTGTATGAGGATTGACTATAAAAGTCAATAAACTGTTTGAAAAAAAATGTATTAGTCATTAATTAATTAGTGATTCAGTGGAGTCAGCTTACAGTAGGGCTGCCTATGTGGAGAGTTTAATTTTAAAAAAAGAGGACGAAGGGAAAACCCTGCTCTTTTCAATAAGTAATTTGTCAATGAAACATATTAAATTACTCCTATATTTAACTGTTCTAGTGATTTGTGTTCGCATAGAGGGTCTCCAATGTCCAATTCAGTTTCGTGATGCACTCATTTTCCAGTAGATAGAGTCCTCATGAAATTGGAAACAAGTCTCTAGACTCACGTTTAAATGGTGTCAAATTTAAATGATACCCAATCAGAGCGATATTTGAAACATCACCTCATTATTTTTGATATCATAATTAATGGCAAAGTCTATTTTGGATTTTTTCGAGCCTTTCAATTTGTGGTTAATGCTACTTGAATTTCGATATATACAATACAAATAATAAGTGGAGAAATTTCATATCAAATGGTGGGAGTGTTTTTGAGATATCGTCGAATATTTAGAGTGGTTGTGCCGACACAGGAATAATAATAATCCGCAATTGGAACACACATTCTGATATTAAGTTTTCATCCAGAAACATTTCTCCCCCTCTCTTTTTCTCTCTAAAACCAGATTCCTTTGAAGGGAATTGTTCCTCAAAATGTCATCATTAGCAACAGCTGCAGTGCTTTTTACCATGTACGTTTTTGTGGTCCTTAATGTTTGGAGCATTTGCCAAATAGTACATTCCCTTTAAATCGGGCTGTACATTTCGAAGAGAACATTGTGCATCAGTCAAGACGTAAAATTCATTGCCGTTTTAATTCAATGTCATCAAAATTTAGGAAGGAACTAAATGTGCGCACAAAAATCATGTGACGTCAGTGGATATGTTTGGATGTTAACAAAAAATCACACCTAAGGAGTGTAAATTACAGTGGCATCTTGAATAGTTCACCGTTTCGAGAATTGCAATGTTTTTACGCACTTGTTTAAAGACTCTATCGATTGGAGAAGAGTGCATCCAAAAACTGAACTCGACATTCAAGCCCCTTATTGAAATACAATTAGGAAAAGTGTTAATCTTTTTGCCTTGTTAACTTGGTAAACATCGTGAAGAAAATATTGACTTCATCATTATTTAAACATTACAAAAGGGAATTGTATAAACGTACCCGCATGCTTCTTGAAAAGCAAGAGTATTATTGACATAAAACATAGGACCATCGTTGAAGAAATAATGGTAGCAATAAAACCACAAAATGCATAAACAACATAACATAAATTCGTGAGCATGATACCTTTTTCAATTTTCAATGTTGGTTTGTTGATACATTACTTTCACACTCTGGCTGATTGGATTGTTGATTTATCAGTTCTCAATTTAACTCACCGGGATTTTTTATTTCACTATATCACCCTATTCAACAGACCGTTCTTGATGAAGCAAGACCGACTCGTACGCGTTTTCAACCTTCGCTAAACCTACCTTTAGTTTTAAGTCACCCCTTATAGCTTTTACAGCTAAAAAAAATAAATAAAAATAGAACAGTCAAAGGGCTAGACGTTGACTCTCCAGTCCAAAAAGTAGAAACAAACAAAGTGTTAAACGCCTACCGGTGTTTGCAATCAATGTTAATTTTTCTTCATTTCTATTTGAAATTAATATTTTGCAGATGGCAAATATACCTAGACGCCGCCAGTTTGTTAGTTACATAACAATAGGCTAAAGTTAATCAAAGATTACGTTACGGCGAAGTGTTAAACTATCTTAAAGGGTCTGTATACGGTTGGCAATCGCTCTTAAAATTAAGAGCAGCTTCAGTACAGTAGTACAGAGTGCTTCTAGTACATTTTCTAGTAGAAAATAAGTTAAAAGTACAGCAGCTTTCATTAATATAAAGCATTTTGAGAATCATTTCACTTCGAAGTAATGTGGTTGGGGAAAAAAATAATTATCAGTTTTTATCCCAAAAATTTGAATCTGAGAAACGTTACTATCAGTAACGTTTCTCAGATTGTGTATTTTAATGGATTTCTCTTCCTGCGTGGACATAACCGCTCCGGATTTTTGGCATATCTCAAAAACGCTACCACGTTTTGAAATGAATTTTCAAAAGTTAGTTTAATTATATATATCTGCATTTATATTTAGGGTTAAAACACTCGAACAGTTAAAAAAAAAAAAAGTATACATTCCATTTAAGATTGACTTGTAGTGTATAATTTTTTAGCCCATGCGCTTTATTTCACATTCACGAAAAGAACGGGGAAAAAGAAATATGAACATACAAATAAACATTTCATCAGTTTTTTTATCGAGACGAGAATAAGGCTTAAATTTCTGCAATTCTTTGGAAATCCTTTGCTAAGCGTAAGTTTGGCACAAGCTATAAAACAATATCCCTTGCAACAGACAACAAAAATGAAGCCACTTACGTTTACGGAAAAGTTCACTTCAGCAGGTTTCAGTTAATTGCACTCGTCCAGCGCTCAGTGTCTGCGTTCCTTCCTTAGTGTGGCCGTGTCTAGGCCTCGCAGTTTGTCAGAATGTTGCCATTCGCCTGCAATTAACGCTTTTTATAGAAGCTAGGAGGAACCGCGTGGGTTGTAAACCTACTTACGTTCAGGCCCACGCGGAGAAGCTGGCTAGACCAATGTGTGTTTCAGGTGTTTGCATAAACCCTTGGGTTAGTTCGAAGATTGACGGCAAACATTGATTGACACACGACTGTTTGTAACATTCGTAAACTTGGCATTGTATTTTACGTATACACATCTTACTCTCTGTGAACCATAATAATGTACAACATTTGTATTATCGGCCAAACAGTGTTCATTTACTTCGGAAGCAATCCTTGGGAACTGTCAGATACAAAAACTTAAACAAACAAAAAAATAATTATTATTATTGATTAGTGTCTTTTGTTCTCGACTGACTTTGCAATCCTACTGTACCTTCCATAAGAAATGCTAAAGAAAGTTGAAGTAGTAATTTACGTTTTTAATTTTAAAGCCTTTCTCTGTTGTTGTTCTTGTTTTGTTTATTTTTTTTGTTTTAACAAAAGACAGATATCTCTTTATTATTATTTGTGTGTGTGTGTGATATTGTTCACGGTACTTTTTTTCACAACTGGGTATAGCACACGTTTAAATATGACGCTCTTTATTGTTATTGTAACAAAGAAAAAAGAAGAAGACAAACAACAAGTCTGGATAAGTTTTTTTTTTTTTTTTAACAAAAGACAGACATCTCTTTATTATTATTTGTGTGTGTGTGTGTGATATTGTTCACGGTACTTTTTTTTCACAACTGGGTATAGCACACGTTTTAATATGACGCTCTTTATTGTTATTGTAACAAAGAAAAAAGAAGAAGACAAACAAAAAGTCTGGATAATTTTATGTGAAAGAATATCCGGCAGTATTGTTTTCGTAAGATTTTCTTTGCAACACACAAAACATGTTACCGTTTAACGATGTTTATTATTTTATATACGTTTTTTTTATAATGCACAGTGCTTACAAGTTCTGTACAGGATTCTTCGGCCAATTACTTACATGCAATGAACTACCAACTCAGAAATTAACACAGTTTCTTAGTCCAGTCAAAACGACCGATATGAACTGTATTGCCAAATGTTACACTGCTGCATACGTTCATAAGGCGCACTAAGTAAAGTAATTGCAAACCATTAACTAACCCACGATTCAAAAGTAATGGGGCCGATTTCATAGCGCTGCTTAACGGTAAGCAAATTTTCGTGCTAACTAAGACCGATAAATTTTGCTCAAGCGTAAGCGTATTACACAGTTAACCAAGAAAGTTAGGCAGCCATCTTGCGCGTTCACCATAGATTTGCATTGTTACGTCATTCATTTTCATACAGTAAGCACCGGGAGGTTAGCATGCCTTTCCATGTGCTTACGGTTAGCCACGCTATAAAATGGAAATCGCACAGTAAGCACAGTAAGCGGCTCTATGAAATTAAACCACTGTTGTTTTTTTATTACGCATAAACTTAGAAAAGAAAACATGGAGCTTTAAAACAGGGAAAGTGTGTCATTCGAAAAGATGCGCTGTAGTCGGCCCTGAAACGGATAAAAGAAGTATTTGTGTCTGTTACCCTAAAGTTATTAAGCGCAATCATGGCAACACTACATTTTCATTCTACAAACACACGGGTCAGAATTGACCCTGATTCCTTATCCACGGGGGCCTGACCTCATTCTGGGTCAAGCTGACCCAGATTAGTTAAACCAAGGGGATTGTAACTCGGATTCTGCGTCAGTTCGCCTCATTTCTGAGTCATTTTGACGCAATTCCGGGTCATTGGCTACTAATCCAGAAACAGGTCAGGCCCCACGAGACTCAGAATATGGGTCAATTCTTACCCGGGAGATTTCAGAGTGTTCATTTAAAGTGATCGGGTCATACACAAAGGTCATTTACGAAAAAAAAAAATAAATAAAGGGAAGTACCGATACCAACATTATGGAATATACAACAATAACAATTATGTGGTATCTACGGAGCCCGGGAAGGGACAGTGGTAAGAAAACAATATGCAGGGGGCGAATTCGTTCGCACGGCTTAGTAATCCGTTCGAACGAATTAGCCCCTGTATCATTTTGCTCTTCTCCACTGTCCCTTCACGGGCTCCGTAGGTATCCCAACAAGCAGTCAACATTTCTGAAAATGCCCGCAGCGATTCTGATAAGGCTCACATACTAAGACGAGGGAAACACTGCATGCAAAAACCAACGTGTTGCATCGGACATTAATAAAACATTTAATGAATTTTGCATTTACTTTACTAAGCCCGAGACTTAGGCATAATCCTTTCCTTTGGACAAATACATGAAGAAGTGGGATGGCGAAATAATGTGTTGATTTCGTGCAGTCCCCTTTAGCAGCAAGTTAATCACACGCTCTTTCTTCCATCTTCGTGACTTGGATAGATAACCGTGCGCCCGGACAGTCAGTGGGATATGAATTTCTCACAGAACACACGCCCCCATGATCTGGAACGCTATTAATTTAGCTCAAGCGCAGTCAGTCACGACACTTTTTTTTTCCTGCGGACTTCATTCTTGTAAAAGATACACTGCGCAAGGTCGACGAACCGCATCGGTCATCTGGCGTGCCGTGATCTGCGTGTGCCAATGGCATTGACCTTGAGTAGTGTACAGTGCCGTAAAATCTAGGAATGTGCGTGGGTTGGGGGGGGGGGTGGGGCTGGGAAATCACATTCAGTTTTTAACTGCAATTGATGGGTTTTAAAAAGTAAGTAAACAGTCTGTAACTGAACTATCCAAATTTAAGGGCCGTAAAAAGCATTACAAAGTATTAAAATTAGGTATTGGAAGTCTTTAAAGAAATGAATGAAGCGTGTAATGAACGTCCTATCAGCTCGAGGAAAACTAAACAACGCTGCGTGTAAAAAAATATATCAAAATGTATGAGCAGCTCTAACTGTGCTCCCCTGCATAATTAATTTCTTTTTGGTCTATAAATTGTGTTAAGTGTAGCATTAAGTAGGTCTTAAAAAGTCTTAACATTGACTTGTTAAAGTGTGCAGATACCCTGTGGCAGTTTAAACCAACATCGACTGAGCCAGGTTACTAGCGGCCATTGACCCAAATCACCTGACGTCATTGACTGCAATAACTCTAGTGGTTGCGCCAATGTGGGGGTCAGGTAGCCCCGTATGCTAAGCCGTGTGAGAATTTGAGGCTGTGGCTGCCGCTTGGGAAGTTTCTAGGCGTATAATGTAGGCCCTAATCCAAAAGTGGCGGTCCCGCTGCTGCCGCAGCCGTAGTCGCAGCCATGATATACCTTATGCATTATGACATCATTTGAGTAGGGCGCCCTCGCCAACAGGTCAAAAGGAGGTTGATCATTGGCCAATCCTGGGCGCCGTGCGTACAAATCTGCGCGTTTCGCCCTTGTTTCATCACCGGTTTATTTCTAAGGTTGCTGCTTGGTGATGTCAACGCATAAGGTCTATTTCGGAAACAACCTTATGAACTGTGCAAGTCTCGTGCGTATTCGAAATTTCGGGACCATTGCGGTCCCGACTATAATTATGGAGTTTTTACGTGGGCGAGATTTTGTGTCATCAATTATTTTAGTTTAACGTAGCTTATGAAGATGTAAATTTCATATGTTGTCGGGAATGTAATACTAATTGGTAAAGATATTTGAAAGTGAAAACATTTCAACAATATACGAAGAAATCCCGGGAATTAAACTCTTCGTTTGACGTGTTTTCTCGTTTGGATACGCGTGAGACTTGCACAGTCTATTGTGAAGTGCACATTGTTGGCAATGTGCCAACAATGTTGTAAGACACCCACCATAATTAATAATGACTTCCGAAGTGGCAGACCATGGGCAGAAAGAAACCCTTATAGAGGCATCGGGGCAGGGGTTTCTCGCGTCTGATTGGACGTATGATGTGTGGCTGTTCTGTTCGCAAGAGAACTCCTGTTCCAGTACTAACCGAAATCCGGTTTTCAGGGTAGACCTATTTTCGAGTCAGCATGACCTTTTGGGGATCAACTTAATCGGGTCAGATTTGTTTTCCTTAACGACATAGATTCCGGGTTATTTGGACTACCATACAGGTTCATCCTCTTCCAATTTGGACTATATTTTTGGGGAATTTGAACACAATGCTAACCCCTATTCACAGAGCGAGGACCATATTCAACAATGCCACAGTCGAAGCGAAATCGCATGGGACCGGAATAGCCTGATGCATCGGACCTAATTCGAGATATCAAATCACAGTTGTAAAATCCCGGTGATCAAACACTGTGGTGCTACGGCTACAAGATTGTTACCAACCCAAACGAGAAGCATGAATTAAGCTTTCAATCCATGTATAGTTACAATCTGAGACCAAATTGCCGTTTTCAACAGAGAAC
>JAMKCF010000220.1:0-44456 GCA_023634235.1 Pisaster brevispinus
CGCCGAGTCTTCTCGATTGGCACACTACAACAAGAAATCAACCATCACCAGCCGAGAGGTCCAGACTGCAGTTCGACTCCTTCTCCCCGGTGAGCTGGCCAAGCACGCTGTCAGTGAGGGCACCAAGGCGGTCACCAAGTACACAACTTCAAAATAAGCTGGCCCGAGGTCATGCATAATCCAAACGGCTCTTTTCAGAGCCAACACATTTCCCAAAGAGAGATTTAAACATGCGTGTCGTATTGACTTCCCCCGCCATCCCTCCACAGTTTTTATCACATAAAATAACATAACATGATTTTATTACAAGAACATTATTTCATGGTGTTACAAGAACCTTAATTTATTAAGATATAACCTTAATTTATGATGAGTAGGTCCTTCCTGCCGTTTCTTTCCGCTTTTAAAGTTTATAATTTCATATAAAGAAGAAGTTAATTATTCGAGTCCAAATCATCTTGAACAATGTTTTAATAAGCTAGTTTATCATTTTTTGGCGTTTATAGGCACATGCATTGCTCATTTTAAACTTCTGTTCTTTTTTGGTATTTCCTTCTCTGATTATAGGCAGTTCAAAGGCCACGCTCGGCTTTCATAAGTTTCTGGATGCAACTGTGACATCGAGTTAAGTGAGGGTCAACACATCCAACTTGAAGGCGTACATACATTTTGGGTAGGTTGCACTTTACCTTTCCTTTTTTTGGGGGGGGGGGGCCGCTGGTTGTCTTGATGCCATACTCTACTTCAACATCACGACAACATTAATTTACACAATTTAAACAAAGAGAAACAAATTTAATCTAAATATATACACAAACAAACACACACACACCAAAAAAAACAACAACATGACGTTTGTTTGTCACTTTGGGTCATTGATGTTTTTGCTGTTGTTGTTGTTGTTGTTGTTGTCGTCGTCGTCGTCGTCGTCGTCGTCGTCGTCGTCGTCGTCGTCGTCCTTCTCCTTCTTTTCCGTGGGTGGGAACCACAGTAATTATCCCTCAATCGACCAGCGTGCTGCCGCTGGTCGGCCCCGCCGAGGAGAATGCTCCGCTGACCCCGGACCCCCGGGCGCGTCCATGCGAGGAGAAACCTGATTGGTGCATTCAGGATCCCCCAGAACGCCATAAGTACCCTCCTGACAGTCCACGGTGTCATTCCCAAGAACTACAACGCTAAGCGTGTCTTTCAGTTTCTTGCTAAGTAAGTAATAAACAGTCATGTCTGGACGCGGAAAGAGCGGCAAGGCCAGAAGCAAGGCTAAGAGTAGATCCTCCAGGGCCGGACTTCAGTTTCCTGTGGGTAGAGTTCACCGCTTCTTAAAGAAGGGCAACTACGGTGAGCGTGTGGGTGCAGGGGCCCCTGTCTACTTGGCGGCAGTCATGGAGTACCTCACAGCAGAAATACTTGAACTGGCTGGCAATGCTGCTCGAGACAACAAGAAGTCAAGAATCAACCCCCGCCATCTCCAGCTCGCAATCCGAAATGATGAAGAGTTGAACAAGTTGCTCAGCGGTGTCACCATTGCCCAGGGTGGTGTACTTCCCAACATCCAAGCTGTCCTGCTGCCCAAGAAGACCGCCAAGTCCAGCTCTTAGATTCATATCTTGCTAGACTACTAAACCAAACGGCTCTTACGGAGCCACCACATTAATCCAAAGAGAGATTCTAAACTTGATTGCATTTGTAAGGCCCCGAAGTTAAATTAGAAATTATTCCTTATGATTCCTTTCTTTGGTTTTTTCACATGACTTTCTTTTCCATCCAGCTTTTCTTTTTAAAACATAAACAAGCGGGTTTATCACTTCATTAAAAAAAGTCCTACAGAGAACAGAAAAACATTAAATTTTGTTGCTACTCGTTAAAAAACACCAAAAAACCAAGGTGAAAACAACGTCTGCGAAATATTAACGAACGAAATTGCTTAGCACACCCAACCCCATGCAACAACAAGGTGAAAAATATAATCTGGAGAGAGGCTCTATCCTCTTTTTATGTCTCGATCCATTAATCTTTGTATTTCCGCCTTTCTTTCCTAAACCCCGCTGTTTTGTTTTATTCAGTATTTTCCCCCTTCTCTAATTCCGCAAACCGCCCGTAGCGTGTGTGTGTGTACACACAGTACATCACACACATGTTGTTTCTATGTACAATTTTTATGCGTAATGAGCATCCCACAGCGAGTACTGTGTTGTGTTTTGCGTGTTTGCAATGTCCATTGTCTTAACGCGCGCGGAAACAAAAATAGACACGCGCGACAAACACTTCCCACCCAGGCAACACTGTACAACGTCAACATAAACTCAGAATTCACATGTACTTGCGTATAGCATGCGTTAACACTTGGTTGTATTGCAGTTTTCGTGCAAGCGCTTGCTTTGTGTACAATCAGAGTTGCGGTATATTTTGCACCCCCAATGTTTCCCGTGTGTGGCGAGTTGGCAAAAAGTAACAGCGCCCTCTTGTGGCACCATGGCATCTCGTGTGACTCGTGTCATTGAGGAGGCTGCATTATTCTTGGGAAAACTTTGTGAGTATCGCTTCTCGGCCTTTTGGCTAAGATCATGTGTAGTATCTGTTCTTTTCAGAATAATATCTGAAATGCTGCTCATCGAGCAGCAAGTATATTAATCTGATTTTTGGATGATCGGCCATGGAAGAGGGGCTTGCCCCGTCCTGGCCACGGGTTGGCCCGGTTTTGCACTACTGCCGGGATCGGCCCACACTCCCCTCTTGGGGAAATCAATAAAAAAAAAGTCAGGTTTGATTTTCAACTTTTGTTTTGCTGAGATTGTCTTGAGTTTGTTTTGTTTGTCAACAAATCATGGATGGTTTCGACGCCCACGTCCGCAACGCTTGCCTAAAATATCCAAGTTTCGGCTGACCGAGTCATTCGCTCTGGTCAGCCAGAAAATCTCTTTTCTTTGTGTAACTACTCTCTGCTCTGCACAAGTATGTCTGGTCGCGGTAAAGGTGGAAAGGGGCTCGGCAAAGGGGGTGCCAAGCGCCACCGTAAAGTTTTGCGGGACAACATCCAGGGTATCACCAAACCAGCCATCCGCCGTCTGGCCCGCCGTGGGGGAGTCAAGAGAATATCCGGTCTCATCTACGAGGAGACCCGCGGTGTTCTCAAGGTCTTCCTGGAGAATGTCATCCGGGATGCTGTAACGTACTGCGAGCACGCCAAGAGAAAAACAGTCACCGCCATGGATGTCGTCTACGCACTCAAGAGACAAGGCCGTACTTTGTACGGATTTGGAGGATAGGCAGTAACCCTGCTAAGAATCCCACATTGAAAACAACGGCTCTTTTCAGAGCCACCACAAGTTCAAAAAAGAGATAAACAACTTGTCTATTCGTTTCCTACACTCCTATCTTCCTTTTGTTGTCCTATATTTCTGTTTAAATTACGTTTAAATACAAAGTACATAAAGTCTAAAACACTATTGGGGCACTCACTGTCCATAAGTAACATCGTTTAAACAAACTTAAAACCACCGACACCCACCATTCTTAATGTTAGACGTCATGGCGATACTCCCGAAACTGTTTCTTGTTATGGCAAAGGAAACTCAACCGTCCGTGGGGGAGTCTTTTCCCTTTTCCAAAATGGAGGTGGAATTCTATTGATACTGTTTTTATAAGTTGTTTGTTGGTCCCCCACGTAATGTTTGGGGTATTATTCAATGAAGTTGTTTGTTGAGGGTTGAAATCTGTTTACAAGTCCTTTCTTGGGCTTTTAATTTGTGTTTGTTTTGTTTTTGTTGTATTTTTCCCTCCCCTCTTTTCTTTTCGTCTTCAACAAATTACTTCTCAGACAATAATGAGCTGCCAACCGTATTCCGTTAAGCATAATTATTTTCTACGATTACTTAGTTTTTCCTATGCTTAAGCAGCTACCTCCATTGTGTCAGCTTTGGCCCCGATGATGACCACTCAAGCGGTTCTGGCGGGATTTGCCCTGAATGGCCATGAGCAAATCCAATTGCGTCCCCGCCTTTGTCAGGGGCGATCCTTCAACGGGCATCCCAATCCTTTAAGAGGAGCTGCTATGCTGGCGACTTGGACCACAACTTTGAAAACAGTAAACCAAGACAATGGCTCGTACTAAGCAGACAGCACGAAAGAGTACTGGGGGTAAAGCCCCACGAAAGCAGTTGGCGACCAAGGCTGCCCGAAAGAGTGCCCCAGCTACCGGCGGCGTGAAGAAACCCCACCGTTACAGACCCGGAACTGTGGCACTGCGGGAGATTCGCCGTTACCAGAAAAGTACAGAGCTGCTTATCCGAAAGCTCCCGTTCCAGAGACTGGTCCGTGAAATAGCGCAAGACTTCAAGACCGAACTCCGATTCCAGAGCTCGGCGGTGATGGCGCTTCAAGAAGCAAGCGAGGCCTATCTTGTGGGACTCTTCGAAGACACCAATCTCTGCGCCATCCACGCTAAGCGGGTGACCATCATGCCCAAAGACATCCAACTCGCCCGCCGAATTCGTGGTGAACGAGCCTGAGAAACTCGTTTCTACTAAACAAAACGGCTCTTTTCAGAGCCACCACTTCTTTAAAGAGATTTTGTAATCATGCCCTGTGTTATCGTTCTCCGTTTTATTTCCTTCAAACTTACAAAAATTGATTTTAACTAGATCCCCTTATTACATAAGTTAGCTTCCTCAACAAGTATAACAGAAAACATGTTTCCAATGTTGAATGTGGCCCCTTTCTGGCATGACTTCAATAGCCTGCTCTATAATTGCAGATTCACAGATTATAACTGTAAACTGTTACATTACATCGTTTTTTTCCCTCTTTTTTCTTCTCTTCTTTTCTTTTCAGTGGGTGACTATCACCCCACGCACTCACTAGCTCGCCCGCTCGTCCATTATTTTATTCACTTCCATTCATTGTCTGTTAAAAATTGATACATTTTTGTATCCACCCATTTCTTTGGGATTGGCGCTCTATGTTTTGTGCATATTTCTTCTTCTTGGGAAATAATCGGTACACTAAAATTAGTATGAATGTAATTTGGTTGGTTTGAACTGGACCAAAGTGAGGTTCTATTTCGTTTATATTAAAAGTAATAGTAACTGTTTGTTTTCAATGGTTGCCTGCCCAATTCAAACACCCATTTCGGGAAGGGGAAGTTTTGGACCCCCCCCCCCCCATACTGGTTGTACAATATTAGAAAATCACCAGACCGCTTCACTGCCCACAGGGTGAGGCGCGAATTGTAACAATGGCCACTGGACACCGGATCCTCCAGGCGCAGTATAAAGCTAAACGTTCTCCGTTGTACGGGCCATCAGTCTGATTTTGTCTATCAATTCAGTACGCTTCAAATAAACACTCTAGTCACCATGCCTCCTAAAGCAAGTGGAAAGGGACAGAAGAAAGCCGGTAACACCAAGGGTCCACTCCGGACAGACAAGAAGAGGCGACGTCGCCGCAAGGAGAGCTACGGAATTTACATCTACAAGGTCATGAAGCAGGTCCATCCCGACACGGGAATTTCGAGCAAGGCGATGTCCATCATGAACAGCTTCGTAAACGATATCTTCGAGCGCATTGCCGCCGAGTCTTCTCGATTGGCACACTACAACAAGAAATCAACCATCACCAGCCGAGAGGTCCAGACTGCAGTTCGACTCCTTCTCCCCGGTGAGCTGGCCAAGCACGCTGTCAGTGAGGGCACCAAGGCGGTCACCAAGTACACAACTTCAAAATAAGCTGGCCCGAGGTCATGCATAATCCAAACGGCTCTTTTCAGAGCCAACACATTTCCCAAAGAGAGATTTAAACATGCGTGTCGTATTGACTTCCCCCGCCATCCCTCCACAGTTTTTATCACATAAAATAACATAACATGATTTTATTACAAGAACATTATTTCATGGTGTTACAAGAACCTTAATTTATTAAGATATAACCTTAATTTATGATGAGTAGGTCCTTCCTGCCGTTTCTTTCCGCTTTTAAAGTTTATAATTTCATATAAAGAAGAAGTTAATTATTCGAGTCCAAATCATCTTGAACAATGTTTTAATAAGCTAGTTTATCATTTTTTGGCGTTTATAGGCACATGCATTGCTCATTTTAAACTTCTGTTCTTTTTTGGTATTTCCTTCTCTGATTATAGGCAGTTCAAAGGCCACGCTCGGCTTTCATAAGTTTCTGGATGCAACTGTGACATCGAGTTAAGTGAGGGTCAACACATCCAACTTGAAGGCGTACATACATTTTGGGTAGGTTGCACTTTACCTTTCCTTTTTTTGGGGGGGGGGGGCCGCTGGTTGTCTTGATGCCATACTCTACTTCAACATCACGACAACATTAATTTACACAATTTAAACAAAGAGAAACAAATTTAATCTAAATATATACACAAACAAACACACACACACCAAAAAAAACAACAACATGACGTTTGTTTGTCACTTTGGGTCATTGATGTTTTTGCTGTTGTTGTTGTTGTTGTTGTTGTCGTCGTCGTCGTCGTCGTCGTCGTCGTCGTCGTCGTCGTCGTCGTCCTTCTCCTTCTTTTCCGTGGGTGGGAACCACAGTAATTATCCCTCAATCGACCAGCGTGCTGCCGCTGGTCGGCCCCGCCGAGGAGAATGCTCCGCTGACCCCGGACCCCCGGGCGCGTCCATGCGAGGAGAAACCTGATTGGTGCATTCAGGATCCCCCAGAACGCCATAAGTACCCTCCTGACAGTCCACGGTGTCATTCCCAAGAACTACAACGCTAAGCGTGTCTTTCAGTTTCTTGCTAAGTAAGTAATAAACAGTCATGTCTGGACGCGGAAAGAGCGGCAAGGCCAGAAGCAAGGCTAAGAGTAGATCCTCCAGGGCCGGACTTCAGTTTCCTGTGGGTAGAGTTCACCGCTTCTTAAAGAAGGGCAACTACGGTGAGCGTGTGGGTGCAGGGGCCCCTGTCTACTTGGCGGCAGTCATGGAGTACCTCACAGCAGAAATACTTGAACTGGCTGGCAATGCTGCTCGAGACAACAAGAAGTCAAGAATCAACCCCCGCCATCTCCAGCTCGCAATCCGAAATGATGAAGAGTTGAACAAGTTGCTCAGCGGTGTCACCATTGCCCAGGGTGGTGTACTTCCCAACATCCAAGCTGTCCTGCTGCCCAAGAAGACCGCCAAGTCCAGCTCTTAGATTCATATCTTGCTAGACTACTAAACCAAACGGCTCTTACGGAGCCACCACATTAATCCAAAGAGAGATTCTAAACTTGATTGCATTTGTAAGGCCCCGAAGTTAAATTAGAAATTATTCCTTATGATTCCTTTCTTTGGTTTTTTCACATGACTTTCTTTTCCATCCAGCTTTTCTTTTTAAAACATAAACAAGCGGGTTTATCACTTCATTAAAAAAAGTCCTACAGAGAACAGAAAAACATTAAATTTTGTTGCTACTCGTTAAAAAACACCAAAAAACCAAGGTGAAAACAACGTCTGCGAAATATTAACGAACGAAATTGCTTAGCACACCCAACCCCATGCAACAACAAGGTGAAAAATATAATCTGGAGAGAGGCTCTATCCTCTTTTTATGTCTCGATCCATTAATCTTTGTATTTCCGCCTTTCTTTCCTAAACCCCGCTGTTTTGTTTTATTCAGTATTTTCCCCCTTCTCTAATTCCGCAAACCGCCCGTAGCGTGTGTGTGTGTACACACAGTACATCACACACATGTTGTTTCTATGTACAATTTTTATGCGTAATGAGCATCCCACAGCGAGTACTGTGTTGTGTTTTGCGTGTTTGCAATGTCCATTGTCTTAACGCGCGCGGAAACAAAAATAGACACGCGCGACAAACACTTCCCACCCAGGCAACACTGTACAACGTCAACATAAACTCAGAATTCACATGTACTTGCGTATAGCATGCGTTAACACTTGGTTGTATTGCAGTTTTCGTGCAAGCGCTTGCTTTGTGTACAATCAGAGTTGCGGTATATTTTGCACCCCCAATGTTTCCCGTGTGTGGCGAGTTGGCAAAAAGTAACAGCGCCCTCTTGTGGCACCATGGCATCTCGTGTGACTCGTGTCATTGAGGAGGCTGCATTATTCTTGGGAAAACTTTGTGAGTATCGCTTCTCGGCCTTTTGGCTAAGATCATGTGTAGTATCTGTTCTTTTCAGAATAATATCTGAAATGCTGCTCATCGAGCAGCAAGTATATTAATCTGATTTTTGGATGATCGGCCATGGAAGAGGGGCTTGCCCCGTCCTGGCCACGGGTTGGCCCGGTTTTGCACTACTGCCGGGATCGGCCCACACTCCCCTCTTGGGGAAATCAATAAAAAAAAAGTCAGGTTTGATTTTCAACTTTTGTTTTGCTGAGATTGTCTTGAGTTTGTTTTGTTTGTCAACAAATCATGGATGGTTTCGACGCCCACGTCCGCAACGCTTGCCTAAAATATCCAAGTTTCGGCTGACCGAGTCATTCGCTCTGGTCAGCCAGAAAATCTCTTTTCTTTGTGTAACTACTCTCTGCTCTGCACAAGTATGTCTGGTCGCGGTAAAGGTGGAAAGGGGCTCGGCAAAGGGGGTGCCAAGCGCCACCGTAAAGTTTTGCGGGACAACATCCAGGGTATCACCAAACCAGCCATCCGCCGTCTGGCCCGCCGTGGGGGAGTCAAGAGAATATCCGGTCTCATCTACGAGGAGACCCGCGGTGTTCTCAAGGTCTTCCTGGAGAATGTCATCCGGGATGCTGTAACGTACTGCGAGCACGCCAAGAGAAAAACAGTCACCGCCATGGATGTCGTCTACGCACTCAAGAGACAAGGCCGTACTTTGTACGGATTTGGAGGATAGGCAGTAACCCTGCTAAGAATCCCACATTGAAAACAACGGCTCTTTTCAGAGCCACCACAAGTTCAAAAAAGAGATAAACAACTTGTCTATTCGTTTCCTACACTCCTATCTTCCTTTTGTTGTCCTATATTTCTGTTTAAATTACGTTTAAATACAAAGTACATAAAGTCTAAAACACTATTGGGGCACTCACTGTCCATAAGTAACATCGTTTAAACAAACTTAAAACCACCGACACCCACCATTCTTAATGTTAGACGTCATGGCGATACTCCCGAAACTGTTTCTTGTTATGGCAAAGGAAACTCAACCGTCCGTGGGGGAGTCTTTTCCCTTTTCCAAAATGGAGGTGGAATTCTATTGATACTGTTTTTATAAGTTGTTTGTTGGTCCCCCACGTAATGTTTGGGGTATTATTCAATGAAGTTGTTTGTTGAGGGTTGAAATCTGTTTACAAGTCCTTTCTTGGGCTTTTAATTTGTGTTTGTTTTGTTTTTGTTGTATTTTTCCCTCCCCTCTTTTCTTTTCGTCTTCAACAAATTACTTCTCAGACAATAATGAGCTGCCAACCGTATTCCGTTAAGCATAATTATTTTCTACGATTACTTAGTTTTTCCTATGCTTAAGCAGCTACCTCCATTGTGTCAGCTTTGGCCCCGATGATGACCACTCAAGCGGTTCTGGCGGGATTTGCCCTGAATGGCCATGAGCAAATCCAATTGCGTCCCCGCCTTTGTCAGGGGCGATCCTTCAACGGGCATCCCAATCCTTTAAGAGGAGCTGCTATGCTGGCGACTTGGACCACAACTTTGAAAACAGTAAACCAAGACAATGGCTCGTACTAAGCAGACAGCACGAAAGAGTACTGGGGGTAAAGCCCCACGAAAGCAGTTGGCGACCAAGGCTGCCCGAAAGAGTGCCCCAGCTACCGGCGGCGTGAAGAAACCCCACCGTTACAGACCCGGAACTGTGGCACTGCGGGAGATTCGCCGTTACCAGAAAAGTACAGAGCTGCTTATCCGAAAGCTCCCGTTCCAGAGACTGGTCCGTGAAATAGCGCAAGACTTCAAGACCGAACTCCGATTCCAGAGCTCGGCGGTGATGGCGCTTCAAGAAGCAAGCGAGGCCTATCTTGTGGGACTCTTCGAAGACACCAATCTCTGCGCCATCCACGCTAAGCGGGTGACCATCATGCCCAAAGACATCCAACTCGCCCGCCGAATTCGTGGTGAACGAGCCTGAGAAACTCGTTTCTACTAAACAAAACGGCTCTTTTCAGAGCCACCACTTCTTTAAAGAGATTTTGTAATCATGCCCTGTGTTATCGTTCTCCGTTTTATTTCCTTCAAACTTACAAAAATTGATTTTAACTAGATCCCCTTATTACATAAGTTAGCTTCCTCAACAAGTATAACAGAAAACATGTTTCCAATGTTGAATGTGGCCCCTTTCTGGCATGACTTCAATAGCCTGCTCTATAATTGCAGATTCACAGATTATAACTGTAAACTGTTACATTACATCGTTTTTTTCCCTCTTTTTTCTTCTCTTCTTTTCTTTTCAGTGGGTGACTATCACCCCACGCACTCACTAGCTCGCCCGCTCGTCCATTATTTTATTCACTTCCATTCATTGTCTGTTAAAAATTGATACATTTTTGTATCCACCCATTTCTTTGGGATTGGCGCTCTATGTTTTGTGCATATTTCTTCTTCTTGGGAAATAATCGGTACACTAAAATTAGTATGAATGTAATTTGGTTGGTTTGAACTGGACCAAAGTGAGGTTCTATTTCGTTTATATTAAAAGTAATAGTAACTGTTTGTTTTCAATGGTTGCCTGCCCAATTCAAACACCCATTTCGGGAAGGGGAAGTTTTGGACCCCCCCCCCCCCATACTGGTTGTACAATATTAGAAAATCACCAGACCGCTTCACTGCCCACAGGGTGAGGCGCGAATTGTAACAATGGCCACTGGACACCGGATCCTCCAGGCGCAGTATAAAGCTAAACGTTCTCCGTTGTACGGGCCATCAGTCTGATTTTGTCTATCAATTCAGTACGCTTCAAATAAACACTCTAGTCACCATGCCTCCTAAAGCAAGTGGAAAGGGACAGAAGAAAGCCGGTAACACCAAGGGTCCACTCCGGACAGACAAGAAGAGGCGACGTCGCCGCAAGGAGAGCTACGGAATTTACATCTACAAGGTCATGAAGCAGGTCCATCCCGACACGGGAATTTCGAGCAAGGCGATGTCCATCATGAACAGCTTCGTAAACGATATCTTCGAGCGCATTGCCGCCGAGTCTTCTCGATTGGCACACTACAACAAGAAATCAACCATCACCAGCCGAGAGGTCCAGACTGCAGTTCGACTCCTTCTCCCCGGTGAGCTGGCCAAGCACGCTGTCAGTGAGGGCACCAAGGCGGTCACCAAGTACACAACTTCAAAATAAGCTGGCCCGAGGTCATGCATAATCCAAACGGCTCTTTTCAGAGCCAACACATTTCCCAAAGAGAGATTTAAACATGCGTGTCGTATTGACTTCCCCCGCCATCCCTCCACAGTTTTTATCACATAAAATAACATAACATGATTTTATTACAAGAACATTATTTCATGGTGTTACAAGAACCTTAATTTATTAAGATATAACCTTAATTTATGATGAGTAGGTCCTTCCTGCCGTTTCTTTCCGCTTTTAAAGTTTATAATTTCATATAAAGAAGAAGTTAATTATTCGAGTCCAAATCATCTTGAACAATGTTTTAATAAGCTAGTTTATCATTTTTTGGCGTTTATAGGCACATGCATTGCTCATTTTAAACTTCTGTTCTTTTTTGGTATTTCCTTCTCTGATTATAGGCAGTTCAAAGGCCACGCTCGGCTTTCATAAGTTTCTGGATGCAACTGTGACATCGAGTTAAGTGAGGGTCAACACATCCAACTTGAAGGCGTACATACATTTTGGGTAGGTTGCACTTTACCTTTCCTTTTTTTGGGGGGGGGGGGCCGCTGGTTGTCTTGATGCCATACTCTACTTCAACATCACGACAACATTAATTTACACAATTTAAACAAAGAGAAACAAATTTAATCTAAATATATACACAAACAAACACACACACACCAAAAAAAACAACAACATGACGTTTGTTTGTCACTTTGGGTCATTGATGTTTTTGCTGTTGTTGTTGTTGTTGTTGTTGTCGTCGTCGTCGTCGTCGTCGTCGTCGTCGTCGTCGTCGTCGTCGTCCTTCTCCTTCTTTTCCGTGGGTGGGAACCACAGTAATTATCCCTCAATCGACCAGCGTGCTGCCGCTGGTCGGCCCCGCCGAGGAGAATGCTCCGCTGACCCCGGACCCCCGGGCGCGTCCATGCGAGGAGAAACCTGATTGGTGCATTCAGGATCCCCCAGAACGCCATAAGTACCCTCCTGACAGTCCACGGTGTCATTCCCAAGAACTACAACGCTAAGCGTGTCTTTCAGTTTCTTGCTAAGTAAGTAATAAACAGTCATGTCTGGACGCGGAAAGAGCGGCAAGGCCAGAAGCAAGGCTAAGAGTAGATCCTCCAGGGCCGGACTTCAGTTTCCTGTGGGTAGAGTTCACCGCTTCTTAAAGAAGGGCAACTACGGTGAGCGTGTGGGTGCAGGGGCCCCTGTCTACTTGGCGGCAGTCATGGAGTACCTCACAGCAGAAATACTTGAACTGGCTGGCAATGCTGCTCGAGACAACAAGAAGTCAAGAATCAACCCCCGCCATCTCCAGCTCGCAATCCGAAATGATGAAGAGTTGAACAAGTTGCTCAGCGGTGTCACCATTGCCCAGGGTGGTGTACTTCCCAACATCCAAGCTGTCCTGCTGCCCAAGAAGACCGCCAAGTCCAGCTCTTAGATTCATATCTTGCTAGACTACTAAACCAAACGGCTCTTACGGAGCCACCACATTAATCCAAAGAGAGATTCTAAACTTGATTGCATTTGTAAGGCCCCGAAGTTAAATTAGAAATTATTCCTTATGATTCCTTTCTTTGGTTTTTTCACATGACTTTCTTTTCCATCCAGCTTTTCTTTTTAAAACATAAACAAGCGGGTTTATCACTTCATTAAAAAAAGTCCTACAGAGAACAGAAAAACATTAAATTTTGTTGCTACTCGTTAAAAAACACCAAAAAACCAAGGTGAAAACAACGTCTGCGAAATATTAACGAACGAAATTGCTTAGCACACCCAACCCCATGCAACAACAAGGTGAAAAATATAATCTGGAGAGAGGCTCTATCCTCTTTTTATGTCTCGATCCATTAATCTTTGTATTTCCGCCTTTCTTTCCTAAACCCCGCTGTTTTGTTTTATTCAGTATTTTCCCCCTTCTCTAATTCCGCAAACCGCCCGTAGCGTGTGTGTGTGTACACACAGTACATCACACACATGTTGTTTCTATGTACAATTTTTATGCGTAATGAGCATCCCACAGCGAGTACTGTGTTGTGTTTTGCGTGTTTGCAATGTCCATTGTCTTAACGCGCGCGGAAACAAAAATAGACACGCGCGACAAACACTTCCCACCCAGGCAACACTGTACAACGTCAACATAAACTCAGAATTCACATGTACTTGCGTATAGCATGCGTTAACACTTGGTTGTATTGCAGTTTTCGTGCAAGCGCTTGCTTTGTGTACAATCAGAGTTGCGGTATATTTTGCACCCCCAATGTTTCCCGTGTGTGGCGAGTTGGCAAAAAGTAACAGCGCCCTCTTGTGGCACCATGGCATCTCGTGTGACTCGTGTCATTGAGGAGGCTGCATTATTCTTGGGAAAACTTTGTGAGTATCGCTTCTCGGCCTTTTGGCTAAGATCATGTGTAGTATCTGTTCTTTTCAGAATAATATCCCTGGAATATACCCGGAATATACCTGATATGCTGCTCATCCTGAAATACTGCTCACCCATATAGTCCCTTAGTTCCAGTGCAACCAAAGCGATCCGAAGAGTGGCCAACATCTCATGGATAATGCTTGCTCGGATTTATCCGAGCATAACATGAGTGAGGCCACTCAGGCGTTACCTGCTCATTGTGCCGTATGCTCGAAATCATTCTCCACGATTTCGGGCTTGCGCCGGCACATGGGCAGGATGCATCGCCATCCATCTATCACACCTACCAGTGAAGCAGAGCTGATGGAGACTGTTGATCAGATCTTCATGTACCCGCTCTCTGATGCCTGGACCTGCGCCGTCTGCAGAGACAACTTTTTCAACCAACAGACACTGAAAAGGCATCAGAAGCGGTCACATCCGACAGTCTCCATTAGCTATACTTACCAGTGCCGTGACTGTCGGCAGGAATTTGATAATGCGAGGAGAGCTGCAGCCCACTACCAGCATCATAAGAAAGCAGCCTCCTCGCAGTGTTCATCAGTACGTACTACCCAGCCTCCTGCCGACCCTCCAAGAGTACCGCCTCTTCAACCCCACACTCCACCGTCCACATCAACTTCACCACGGCCACTGTTTGGTACTCCACCGCCACGTCTCGCTCCAGCAAACCCTCCACGGTCTCCGTCTCCACCACCAACAACACCGCGGTCACCAACTCCTCCTCCACGGTCTCCTACCCCGCCACCGCCACGGTCACCCACTCCACCTCCACCAGCACCAGTGCAGCAAGCCACGCCCC
Source organism: Pisaster brevispinus (assembly GCA_023634235.1). Lineage (NCBI taxonomy): Eukaryota > Metazoa > Echinodermata > Asteroidea > Forcipulatida > Asteriidae > Pisaster > Pisaster brevispinus. Next base: position 14,517 of record JAMKCF010000220.1, read on the forward strand.
CGGTTCACGCTCCAGCGCCCACTGTGCATACTAATGAGGCCGATCCATCCCAGGCGCTTCCCACAGCCCAATCTGCAGTGGATGGCTGGCTTGACGAGCTTTCACGCGCTGATGATTTCGCACAGTTTGAGTCAGTATGTGATCGCTTTGTTGAGTCTGCCTCTGCTGCGGGGAGGGCCCCAAGGAATGCCTCTCCTTCACGACGTCAACCTCAACCCCACCGTCAACAACAACAACAACATCGACATCAACCTCGTCACCGTGGGCCGGAGTTCGATGTTCAGGAGGCCAGTCGCCTGCAGAAACTTTACCGGACCAGCAAGAAAAGAGCCATGCGAACCGTGCTTGATGGTTCCGATGTAAAGTTCTGCGGGCCCGAGTCGGTGCTGACTGATTTCTTCAAGAACGTATTTTCCACCCGTACAGTGGATAAAGAAGTCATCAGCATCGACACTGGCGTCTTGTTCCCGAACTCCGCCCAGGCCCGCGAGTCCGGCCCAGACCTCATCCGCCCCGTCAGCCAGAAGGAGGTCTCTCTTCGTCTGGGCCGGATGAGCAACTCCGCACCAGGGAAGGATCGACTTGAATATCGCCACATCCGACAAGCCGACGGCGCCTTCCGTGTCACCGTGGCGATATTCAATCGATGTCTCCGGGAAAGCCGTGTTCCCTCTTCTTGGAAGTCAGCCACGACCGTCCTAATACACAAGAAGGGGGAGCCTACTGACCCGGGGAACTTCCGACCCATCGCCCTCCAGTCCTGCCTCTACAAGCTACTGATGGCAATCCTTTCGGACAGAATCACCAAGTGGGCCCTGGACCACGGAGCCATCAGCAGCGCCCAGAAGAGTGCCCGCCCTGGCGAAGGCTGCTATGAACATTCATTTCTTTTGTCATCTATCGTGAAGGACGCCCGAAGGAACCAAAAGTCTCTACACATCGCTTGGTTAGACCTCGCCAACGCCTTCGGTAGTGTCCCTCACGATGCGATCTTCACTGTGCTTGCCACCATTGGGGCCCCGGAGGGCCTCATCTCTCTTCTCCGGGATGTATACACCGGGGCAAGCACAGACTTCCTGATCCCAAGTGGCCGAACTGATGAAGTGCCCATCTGCTCTGGAGTCAAGCAAGGATGTCCAATATCTCCGATCCTCTTCAACTTGACTCTGGAGCTCATCATCAGATCGGTCACCATAGCAGCCTCCGCCAACAACTCCGCCCCTGTCGTCCATGGACAAGCCATCTCCATCCTGGCCTACGCTGATGATCTGGTCATCATGAGTAAATCCGCTGATGGTCTTCAACGCCTGCTCAACACGGCAACCATCATGGCTGACAAGCTCCGGCTCAAGTTCAAGCCCCAGAAGTGCGCCTCACTATCCTTAGAATGCCGTAAGCGCCCCGTGGTTCAGCCAGTCGAGTTTCTCGTTCAGGGCAGGAATATTCCTGCCTTGTCCGAGGAACAACACTACCGCTACCTTGGGGTGCCCATCGGCTTCTACCGCTTGAATGAGAGTTTGGAGTCTTTGGCAGTCAAGATGGTTGATGATCTTCAGCGGATTGACTCATCTCTCCTCGCTCCCTGGCAGAAGCTGGACGCATACCGCACATTCATCCAGCCATGTGCGGCCTACACCCTACGCGCCGGCGACTGCCAGAAGAAACACCTAAAGAAGCTGAGAGGAGAGCTGGTGAGGATTTCTCGGAAAGTCTGCAACCTTCCGACCCGGGCCACAACAAACTTCGTGTTTGCGGATCGCCGTGTTGGTGGCCTGGGTTTCATCGACCTGAACATTGATGCGGACATCCAAACCGTAACGCAGGCTGTCCGAATGTTATCCTCACCAGACGACACGACCAGATCCATCGCTAGCGCCCAGCTCTCTTCCGTCGTCCACAGGACCATCCATCGCCCCCCGACGGCGGAAGAGATCGACTTGTTCCTCACCGGCTCCATGGACGGCGACCTCGCCAATTCTGGAAATAGCGGGCAAATCTCTACCCTCTGGTCCCGGGCCCGTGCAGCAGCAAGGCGGCTGAAGATCTCCTTCACTGGGTGCCTCTCTGGTTCAGTGCTCACAAAGACTTCAACTGGATCAGAGATTAGCCCCAAAGCCATCACCACCGCCTTGCGTGCTGCATCCCGCGAGCAATATTCCAACAAGTTGCTCGCCCTCCCGGACCAGGGGAAGGTTGCCCGCTCCCTCAACTGTGACAGCTACATCAACGGGTCCTCGTGGATGCCATCCGGCAACTTCATCCGCTTCTGCGATTGGCGCTTCATCCACAGGGCCCGTTTGAACTGTTTGCCAACCAACGCAGCGGCGAAACGCTGGAACCCTGGAACCAACTCAGCGTGTCGCCGCTGCGGCCGACCCGAAGAGACACTGCCCCATGTTCTGAACCACTGCCGGCCGAACATGGTGCCTATCCGACGTCGGCATAATCTTGTCCAGGACCGCATCAAGTCTGCCATCCGTCATGGACAAGTTTATGTCGACCAACACGTCCCTGGAGACCCCCACCCTCGGGAGCGCCCGGACATCACGGTCATCGAAGGGAACAAGATCACCATCATCGATGTATGCTGCCCTTTCGACAACGACCGTGATGCTTTGAAGACCGCCGCTGCTGCCAAAGTCACCAAGTATGCTGACCTCAAGCAAGCTTTGGCGGCCGACGGGAAGGATGTCGAGGTGTTTGGATTTGCTGTTGGCTCTCTCGGTTCATGGTACCAAGGCAACGAGAGAGCCCTTGGACGCCTCGGCATCTCCAGGCGCTACCGCCCCTTGATGAGACGTCTGCTCTGCATTGATGCCATCAAGGGCTCCAGGGACATTTACATCGAACACGTCAGCGGCCATCGGCAGTACCAGGACTAGCCATGGCCGCCCTATCCCCGACTTTGACTTGCCAGCCAGCCTACCATTTCTTGGAACTTTTTCCTCTGGACCTTTGGATTTTACCACTGGAATACTTGCCATCTCATGAACAATGAACTCTCTCACACCGGAATAATTTACTGCCATGGCTGTTGCTACGGCGGTTGCCACCCTGTCTGCGGTCTGGACGGTTTCCTTTGTATTCTGCCCCGGCCACTTCCAGGCTGTGGCTCCGCCGTGCAACGGCCATTCCTTGTCCAGCTGACCACATCTTCATGAACAATGAACTCTATGTGCCTCCGGTCAGCTGGAACCACCACTGCTTTTTGTTGTTATCTTCTGCTCGGCCGGTGAACTTTGGTACATGTGCTCAGCCTCTGTCTTACATCCACCTTTGTTTACCTTTCCAATCACCTTGCTTTCAAGTTTAACCTCGGATGTATCACTTTGGCTTTGCGCGTGGCCCTTTTTCGCCGGTCAGCAGTTGTTTTTGGTCTTCAACATTTGCTTCATTTATCTGATTGCATTTGCTGTGTGTTCTTCGGTCGGGGTCCCCGTGACTTGCCTTTTATTTACATCCATCTGCTTACAGTGTAACGCAGGATGTATTTAGGTGGTTCGTTGCGGTCTCCCTGTCCGGTGGGCACCAGTGTTTACTTCAGTTCGGTTATCTTGCCTTTTGCTTTTCAATTGTTTTATATTTTGCTTTGAGTCCTTCAGACGGGTTTTTTGTGACTTGTCACTTATTTACATCCGCCTGTTTTCACTATAACGCAGGGTGTATTTATGTGACGTGTTGCGGACTCCCTGTCTGTTGGGCAACATTTCCTTTATGCATTATTTACTTCTCAATTGCATTTTTGGTTCATTTCGCTGTTTGTTCTGGAAGCCCTTTAGATTGGGTACTCTGCGACTTTCCATGTATCTACATCCACCTGTTTTTGTTTTAACGCAGGATGTTTTTTATATGGTTTTTGTCGCGGACTCTCTGCCTTCTGGGTCCCAGCCTTACCTTCAATTTTTTAATAATGTTTTTCCTTTTCACATTGTGGTTTGGGTTTCGTGATGTTGTTTTCATTTGACATGCCATGTATTTACGCCTACTTGTTGTTTTTCAGCGCCTGGTGTATTTACTTGGTTTGTCTTTTGTCCTCTGCATTATGGACCCTAATTGCATTGTGTAGTCTGATCGGATTATCATGTACTCCTGTTTACCTAACTGCATTATTTAGTGATTACGTTGTTATTTTTGTGCGCCCTCTGGACGGGGTGCTCCGTTACTTTCCATGTATTTACATCCACCTGTTTGAATTTTTAACGCAGGATGTATTTATGTGGTCTGTTGCGGGCCTCATGTCTCTTGGGCCGCAGACTTAACTTCTTCTTTATTTAATGTTTCCACTTTTTCACCTTGTTGTCTGCCCTTGTGATGCTGATTTCATTTGATCTGTCACGTTTTTACACCTACATGTTTATTTTCAACGCTTGGTGTATTAATTTGACTTATCTTTTATTTCTGCATTGCTGGGGCGGTGACTACATTGTGAAGTCTGCTTAGTTGATCTTTAAGTTCCTTTCTTGGTTTGGCAGCTTACTTTTAATATTGTTATTTCTATTTTTGCTTACTTAGTGGAGAATTCTTGTATGCCTTTCTTAATTACTTTTCTTTTAAAACTCCTTTAGAGTACCATTTTATTAATTGTTTGTAAACCTTTTTGAACGAAGTTTCAATAAATTAAGCACTCTGTTCTTTTCAGAATAATATCTGAAATGCTGCTCATCGAGCAGCAAGTATATTAATCTGATTTTTGGATGATCGGCCATGGAAGAGGGGCTTGCCCCGTCCTGGCCACGGGTTGGCCCGGTTTTGCACTACTGCCGGGATCGGCCCACACTCCCCTCTTGGGGAAATCAATAAAAAAAAAGTCAGGTTTGATTTTCAACTTTTGTTTTGCTGAGATTGTCTTGAGTTTGTTTTGTTTGTCAACAAATCATGGATGGTTTCGACGCCCACGTCCGCAACGCTTGCCTAAAATATCCAAGTTTCGGCTGACCGAGTCATTCGCTCTGGTCAGCCAGAAAATCTCTTTTCTTTGTGTAACTACTCTCTGCTCTGCACAAGTATGTCTGGTCGCGGTAAAGGTGGAAAGGGGCTCGGCAAAGGGGGTGCCAAGCGCCACCGTAAAGTTTTGCGGGACAACATCCAGGGTATCACCAAACCAGCCATCCGCCGTCTGGCCCGCCGTGGGGGAGTCAAGAGAATATCCGGTCTCATCTACGAGGAGACCCGCGGTGTTCTCAAGGTCTTCCTGGAGAATGTCATCCGGGATGCTGTAACGTACTGCGAGCACGCCAAGAGAAAAACAGTCACCGCCATGGATGTCGTCTACGCACTCAAGAGACAAGGCCGTACTTTGTACGGATTTGGAGGATAGGCAGTAACCCTGCTAAGAATCCCACATTGAAAACAACGGCTCTTTTCAGAGCCACCACAAGTTCAAAAAAGAGATAAACAACTTGTCTATTCGTTTCCTACACTCCTATCTTCCTTTTGTTGTCCTATATTTCTGTTTAAATTACGTTTAAATACAAAGTACATAAAGTCTAAAACACTATTGGGGCACTCACTGTCCATAAGTAACATCGTTTAAACAAACTTAAAACCACCGACACCCACCATTCTTAATGTTAGACGTCATGGCGATACTCCCGAAACTGTTTCTTGTTATGGCAAAGGAAACTCAACCGTCCGTGGGGGAGTCTTTTCCCTTTTCCAAAATGGAGGTGGAAATCGATTGATACTGTTTTTATAAGTTGTTTGTTGGTCCCCCACGTAATGTTTGGGGTATTATTCAATGAAGTTGTTTGTTGAGGGTTGAAATCTGTTTACAAGTCCTTTCTTGGGCTTTTAATTTGTGTTTGTTTTGTTTTTGTTGTATTTTTCCCTCCCCTCTTTTCTTTTCGTCTTCAACAAATTACTTCTCAGACAATAATGAGCTGCCAACCGTATTCCGTTAAGCATAATTATTTTCTACGATTACTTAGTTTTTCCTATGCTTAAGCAGCTACCTCCATTGTGTCAGCTTTGGCCCCGATGATGACCACTCAAGCGGTTCTGGCGGGATTTGCCCTGAATGGCCATGAGCAAATCCAATTGCGTCCCCGCCTTTGTCAGGGGCGATCCTTCAACGGGCATCCCAATCCTTTAAGAGGAGCTGCTATGCTGGCGACTTGGACCACAACTTTGAAAACAGTAAACCAAGACAATGGCTCGTACTAAGCAGACAGCACGAAAGAGTACTGGGGGTAAAGCCCCACGAAAGCAGTTGGCGACCAAGGCTGCCCGAAAGAGTGCCCCAGCTACCGGCGGCGTGAAGAAACCCCACCGTTACAGACCCGGAACTGTGGCACTGCGGGAGATTCGCCGTTACCAGAAAAGTACAGAGCTGCTTATCCGAAAGCTCCCGTTCCAGAGACTGGTCCGTGAAATAGCGCAAGACTTCAAGACCGAACTCCGATTCCAGAGCTCGGCGGTGATGGCGCTTCAAGAAGCAAGCGAGGCCTATCTTGTGGGACTCTTCGAAGACACCAATCTCTGCGCCATCCACGCTAAGCGGGTGACCATCATGCCCAAAGACATCCAACTCGCCCGCCGAATTCGTGGTGAACGAGCCTGAGAAACTCGTTTCTACTAAACAAAACGGCTCTTTTCAGAGCCACCACTTCTTTAAAGAGATTTTGTAATCATGCCCTGTGTTATCGTTCTCCGTTTTATTTCCTTCAAACTTACAAAAATTGATTTTAACTAGATCCCCTTATTACATAAGTTAGCTTCCTCAACAAGTATAACAGAAAACATGTTTCCAATGTTGAATGTGGCCCCTTTCTGGCATGACTTCAATAGCCTGCTCTATAATTGCAGATTCACAGATTATAACTGTAAACTGTTACATTACATCGTTTTTTTCCCTCTTTTTTCTTCTCTTCTTTTCTTTTCAGTGGGTGACTATCACCCCACGCACTCACTAGCTCGCCCGCTCGTCCATTATTTTATTCACTTCCATTCATTGTCTGTTAAAAATTGATACATTTTTGTATCCACCCATTTCTTTGGGATTGGCGCTCTATGTTTTGTGCATATTTCTTCTTCTTGGGAAATAATCGGTACACTAAAATTAGTATGAATGTAATTTGGTTGGTTTGAACTGGACCAAAGTGAGGTTCTATTTCGTTTATATTAAAAGTAATAGTAACTGTTTGTTTTCAATGGTTGCCTGCCCAATTCAAACACCCATTTCGGGAAGGGGAAGTTTTGGACCCCCCCCCCCCCCCATACTGGTTGTACAATATTAGAAAATCACCAGACCGCTTCACTGCCCACAGGGTGAGGCGCGAATTGTAACAATGGCCACTGGACACCGGATCCTCCAGGCGCAGTATAAAGCTAAACGTTCTCCGTTGTACGGGCCATCAGTCTGATTTTGTCTATCAATTCAGTACGCTTCAAATAAACACTCTAGTCACCATGCCTCCTAAAGCAAGTGGAAAGGGACAGAAGAAAGCCGGTAACACCAAGGGTCCACTCCGGACAGACAAGAAGAGGCGACGTCGCCGCAAGGAGAGCTACGGAATTTACATCTACAAGGTCATGAAGCAGGTCCATCCCGACACGGGAATTTCGAGCAAGGCGATGTCCATCATGAACAGCTTCGTAAACGATATCTTCGAGCGCATTGCCGCCGAGTCTTCTCGATTGGCACACTACAACAAGAAATCAACCATCACCAGCCGAGAGGTCCAGACTGCAGTTCGACTCCTTCTCCCCGGTGAGCTGGCCAAGCACGCTGTCAGTGAGGGCACCAAGGCGGTCACCAAGTACACAACTTCAAAATAAGCTGGCCCGAGGTCATGCATAATCCAAACGGCTCTTTTCAGAGCCAACACATTTCCCAAAGAGAGATTTAAACATGCGTGTCGTATTGACTTCCCCCGCCATCCCTCCACAGTTTTTATCACATAAAATAACATAACATGATTTTATTACAAGAACATTATTTCATGGTGTTACAAGAACCTTAATTTATTAAGATATAACCTTAATTTATGATGAGTAGGTCCTTCCTGCCGTTTCTTTCCGCTTTTAAAGTTTATAATTTCATATAAAGAAGAAGTTAATTATTCGAGTCCAAATCATCTTGAACAATGTTTTAATAAGCTAGTTTATCATTTTTTGGCGTTTATAGGCACATGCATTGCTCATTTTAAACTTCTGTTCTTTTTTGGTATTTCCTTCTCTGATTATAGGCAGTTCAAAGGCCACGCTCGGCTTTCATAAGTTTCTGGATGCAACTGTGACATCGAGTTAAGTGAGGGTCAACACATCCAACTTGAAGGCGTACATACATTTTGGGTAGGTTGCACTTTACCTTTCCTTTTTTTGGGGGGGGGGGCCGCTGGTTGTCTTGATGCCATACTCTACTTCAACATCACGACAACATTAATTTACACAATTTAAACAAAGAGAAACAAATTTAATCTAAATATATACACAAACAAACACACACACACCAAAAAAAACAACAACATGACGTTTGTTTGTCACTTTGGGTCATTGATGTTTTTGCTGTTGTTGTTGTTGTTGTTGTTGTCGTCGTCGTCGTCGTCGTCGTCGTCGTCGTCGTCGTCGTCGTCGTCCTTCTCCTTCTTTTCCGTGGGTGGGAACCACAGTAATTATCCCTCAATCGACCAGCGTGCTGCCGCTGGTCGGCCCCGCCGAGGAGAATGCTCCGCTGACCCCGGACCCCCGGGCGCGTCCATGCGAGGAGAAACCTGATTGGTGCATTCAGGATCCCCCAGAACGCCATAAGTACCCTCCTGACAGTCCACGGTGTCATTCCCAAGAACTACAACGCTAAGCGTGTCTTTCAGTTTCTTGCTAAGTAAGTAATAAACAGTCATGTCTGGACGCGGAAAGAGCGGCAAGGCCAGAAGCAAGGCTAAGAGTAGATCCTCCAGGGCCGGACTTCAGTTTCCTGTGGGTAGAGTTCACCGCTTCTTAAAGAAGGGCAACTACGGTGAGCGTGTGGGTGCAGGGGCCCCTGTCTACTTGGCGGCAGTCATGGAGTACCTCACAGCAGAAATACTTGAACTGGCTGGCAATGCTGCTCGAGACAACAAGAAGTCAAGAATCAACCCCCGCCATCTCCAGCTCGCAATCCGAAATGATGAAGAGTTGAACAAGTTGCTCAGCGGTGTCACCATTGCCCAGGGTGGTGTACTTCCCAACATCCAAGCTGTCCTGCTGCCCAAGAAGACCGCCAAGTCCAGCTCTTAGATTCATATCTTGCTAGACTACTAAACCAAACGGCTCTTACGGAGCCACCACATTAATCCAAAGAGAGATTCTAAACTTGATTGCATTTGTAAGGCCCCGAAGTTAAATTAGAAATTATTCCTTATGATTCCTTTCTTTGGTTTTTTCACATGACTTTCTTTTCCATCCAGCTTTTCTTTTTAAAACATAAACAAGCGGGTTTATCACTTCATTAAAAAAAGTCCTACAGAGAACAGAAAAACATTAAATTTTGTTGCTACTCGTTAAAAAACACCAAAAAACCAAGGTGAAAACAACGTCTGCGAAATATTAACGAACGAAATTGCTTAGCACACCCAACCCCATGCAACAACAAGGTGAAAAATATAATCTGGAGAGAGGCTCTATCCTCTTTTTATGTCTCGATCCATTAATCTTTGTATTTCCGCCTTTCTTTCCTAAACCCCGCTGTTTTGTTTTATTCAGTATTTTCCCCCTTCTCTAATTCCGCAAACCGCCCGTAGCGTGTGTGTGTGTACACACAGTACATCACACACATGTTGTTTCTATGTACAATTTTTATGCGTAATGAGCATCCCACAGCGAGTACTGTGTTGTGTTTTGCGTGTTTGCAATGTCCATTGTCTTAACGCGCGCGGAAACAAAAATAGACACGCGCGACAAACACTTCCCACCCAGGCAACACTGTACAACGTCAACATAAACTCAGAATTCACATGTACTTGCGTATAGCATGCGTTAACACTTGGTTGTATTGCAGTTTTCGTGCAAGCGCTTGCTTTGTGTACAATCAGAGTTGCGGTATATTTTGCACCCCCAATGTTTCCCGTGTGTGGCGAGTTGGCAAAAAGTAACAGCGCCCTCTTGTGGCACCATGGCATCTCGTGTGACTCGTGTCATTGCGGAGGCTGCATTATTCTTGGGAAAACTTTGTGAGTATCGCTTCTCGGCCTTTTGGCTAAGATCATGTGTAGTATCTGTTCTTTTCAGAATAATATCTGAAATGCTGCTCATCGAGCAGCAAGTATATTAATCTGATTTTTGGATGATCGGCCATGGAAGAGGGGCTTGCCCCGTCCTGGCCACGGGTTGGCCCGGTTTTGCACTACTGCCGGGATCGGCCCACACTCCCCTCTTGGGGAAATCAATAAAAAAAAAGTCAGGTTTGATTTTCAACTTTTGTTTTGCTGAGATTGTCTTGAGTTTGTTTTGTTTGTCAACAAATCATGGATGGATTCGACGCCCACGTCCGCAACGCTTGCCTAAAATATCCAAGTTTCGGCTGACCGAGTCATTCGCTCTGGTCAGCCAGAAAATCTCTTTTCTTTGTGTAACTACTCTCTGCTCTGCACAAGTATGTCTGGTCGCGGTAAAGGTGGAAAGGGGCTCGGCAAAGGGGGTGCCAAGCGCCACCGTAAAGTTTTGCGGGACAACATCCAGGGTATCACCAAACCAGCCATCCGCCGTCTGGCCCGCCGTGGGGGAGTCAAGAGAATATCCGGTCTCATCTACGAGGAGACCCGCGGTGTTCTCAAGGTCTTCCTGGAGAATGTCATCCGGGATGCTGTAACGTACTGCGAGCACGCCAAGAGAAAAACAGTCACCGCCATGGATGTCGTCTACGCACTCAAGAGACAAGGCCGTACTTTGTACGGATTTGGAGGATAGGCAGTAACCCTGCTAAGAATCCCACATTGAAAACAACGGCTCTTTTCAGAGCCACCACAAGTTCAAAAAAGAGATAAACAACTTGTCTATTCGTTTCCTACACTCCTATCTTCCTTTTGTTGTCCTATATTTCTGTTTAAATTACGTTTAAATACAAAGTACATAAAGTCTAAAACACTATTGGGGCACTCACTGTCCATAAGTAACATCGTTTAAACAAAATTAAAACCACCGACACCCACCATTCTTAATGTTAGACGTCATGGCGATACTCCCGAAACTGTTTCTTGTTATGGCAAAGGAAACTCAACCGTCCGTGGGGGTGTCTTTTCCCTTTTCCAAAATGGAGGTGGAATTCTATTGATACTGTTTTTATAAGTTGTTTGTTGGTCCCCCACGTAATGTTTGGGGTATTATTCAATGAAGTTGTTTGAGGGTTGAAATCTGTTTACAAGTCCTTTCTTGCGCTTTTAATTTGTGTTTGTTTTGTTTTTGTTGTATTTTTCCCTCCCCTCTTTTCTTTTCGTCTTCAACAAATTACTTCTCAGACAATAATGAGCTGCCAACCGTATTCCGTTAAGCATAATTATTTTCTACGATTACTTAGTTTTTCCTATGCTTAAGCAGCTACCTCCATTGTGTCAGCTTTGGCCCCGATGATGACCACTCAAGCGGTTCTGGCGGGATTTGCCCTGAATGGCCATGAGCAAATCCAATTGCGTCCCCGCCTTTGTCAGGGGCGATCCTTCAACGGGCATCCCAATCCTTTAAGAGGAGCTGCTATGCTGGCGACTTGGACCACAACTTTGAAAACAGTAAACCAAGACAATGGCTCGTACTAAGCAGACAGCACGAAAGAGTACTGGGGGTAAAGCCCCACGAAAGCAGTTGGCGACCAAGGCTGCCCGAAAGAGTGCCCCAGCTACCGGCGGCGTGAAGAAACCCCACCGTTACAGACCCGGAACTGTGGCACTGCGGGAGATTCGCCGTTACCAGAAAAGTACAGAGCTGCTTATCCGAAAGCTCCCGTTCCAGAGACTGGTCCGTGAAATAGCGCAAGACTTCAAGACCGAACTCCGATTCCAGAGCTCGGCGGTGATGGCGCTTCAAGAAGCAAGCGAGGCCTATCTTGTGGGACTCTTCGAAGACACCAATCTCTGCGCCATCCACGCTAAGCGGGTGACCATCATGCCCAAAGACATCCAACTCGCCCGCCGAATTCGTGGTGAACGAGCCTGAGAAACTCGTTTCTACTAAACAAAACGGCTCTTTTCAGAGCCACCACTTCTTTAAAGAGATTTTGTAATCATGCCCTGTGTTATCGTTCTCCGTTTTATTTCCTTCAAACTTACAAAAATTGATTTTAACTAGATCCCCTTATTACATAAGTTAGCTTCCTCAACAAGTATAACAGAAAACATGTTTCCAATGTTGAATGTGGCCCCTTTCTGGCATGACTTCAATAGCCTGCTCTATAATTGCAGATTCACAGATTATAACTGTAAACTGTTACATTACATCGTTTTTTTTTCTCTTTTTTCTTCTCTTCTTTTCTTTTCAGTGGGTGACTATCACCCCACGCACTCACTAGCTCGCCCGCTCGTCCATTATTTTATTCACTTCCATTCATTGTCTGTTAAAAATTGATACATTTTTGTATCCACCCATTTCTTTGGGATTGGCGCTCTATGTTTTTGTGCATATTTCTTCTTCTTGGGAAATAATCGGTACACTAAAATTAGTATGAATGTAATTTGGTTGGTTTGAACTGGACCAAAGTGAGGTTCTATTTCGTTTATATTAAAAGTAATAGTAACTGTTTGTTTTCAATGGTTGCCTGCCCAATTCAAACACCCATTTCGGGAAGGGGAAGTTTTGGACCCCCCCCCCCCCCATACTGGTTGTACAATATTAGAAAATCACCAGACCGCTTCACTGCCCACAGGGTGAGGCGCGAATTGTAACAATGGCCACTGGACACCGGATCCTCCAGGCGCAGTATAAAGCTAAACGTTCTCCGTTGTACGGGCCATCAGTCTGATTTTGTCTATCAATTCAGTACGCTTCAAATAAACACTCTAGTCACCATGCCTCCTAAAGCAAGTGGAAAGGGACAGAAGAAAGCCGGTAACACCAAGGGTCCACTCCGGACAGACAAGAAGAGGCGACGTCGCCGCAAGGAGAGCTACGGAATTTACATCTACAAGGTCATGAAGCAGGTCCATCCCGACACGGGAATTTCGAGCAAGGCGATGTCCATCATGAACAGCTTCGTAAACGATATCTTCGAGCGCATTGCCGCCGAGTCTTCTCGATTGGCACACTACAACAAGAAATCAACCATCACCAGCCGAGAGGTCCAGACTGCAGTTCGACTCCTTCTCCCCGGTGAGCTGGCCAAGCACGCTGTCAGTGAGGGCACCAAGGCGGTCACCAAGTACACAACTTCAAAATAAGCTGGCCCGAGGTCATGCATAATCCAAACGGCTCTTTTCAGAGCCAACACATTTCCCAAACAGAGATTTAAACATGCGTGTCGTATTGACTTCCTCCGCCATCCCCCCACCATCCCTCCACAGTTTTTATCACATAAAATAACATAACATGATTTTATTACAAGAACATTATTTCATGGTGTTACAAGAACCTTAATTTATTAAGATATAACCTTAATTTATGATGAGTAGGTCCTTCCTGCCGTTTCTTTCCGCTTTTAAAGTTTATAATTTCATATAAAGAAGAAGTTAATTATTCGAGTCCAAATCATCTTGAACAATGTTTTAATAAGCTAGTTTATCATTTTTTTGGCGTTTATAGGCACATGCATTGCTCATTTTAAACTTCTGTTCTTTTTTGGTATTTCCTTCTCTGATTATAGGCAGTTCAAAGGCCACGCTCGGCTTTCATAAGTTTCTGGATGCAACTGTGACATCGAGTTAAGTGAGGGTCAACACATCCAACTTGAAGGCGTACATACATTTTGGGTAGGTTGCACTTTACCTTTCCTTTTTTTTTTGGGGGGGGGGGCCGCTGGTTGTCTTGATGCCATACTCCACTTCAACATCACGACAACATTAATTTACACAATTTAAACAAAGAGAAACAAATTTAATCTAAATATATACACAAACAAACACACACCAAAAAAACAACAACATGACGTTTGTTTGCCACTTGGGTCATTGATGTTTTTGCTGTTGTTGTTGTTGTTGTCGTCGTCGTCGTCGTCGTCGTCGTCGTCGTCGTCGTCCTTCTCCTTCTTTTCCGTGGGTGGGAACCACAGTAATTATCCCTCAATCGACCAGCGTGCTGCCGCTGGTCGGCCCCGCCGAGGAGAATGCTCCGCTGACCCCGGACCCCCGGGCGCGTCCATGCGAGGAGAAACCTGATTGGTGCATTCAGGATCCCCCAGAACGCCATAAGTACCCTCCTGACAGTCCACGGTGTCATTCCCAAGAACTACAACGCTAAGCGTGTCTTTCAGTTTCTTGCTAAGTAAGTAATAAACAGTCATGTCTGGACGCGGAAAGAGCGGCAAGGCCAGAAGCAAGGCTAAGAGTAGATCCTCCAGGGCCGGACTTCAGTTTCCTGTGGGTAGAGTTCACCGCTTCTTAAAGAAGGGCAACTACGGTGAGCGTGTGGGTGCAGGGGCCCCTGTCTACTTGGCGGCAGTCATGGAGTACCTCACAGCAGAAATACTTGAACTGGCTGGCAATGCTGCTCGAGACAACAAGAAGTCAAGAATCAACCCCCGCCATCTCCAGCTCGCAATCCGAAATGATGAAGAGTTGAACAAGTTGCTCAGCGGTGTCACCATTGCCCAGGGTGGTGTACTTCCCAACATCCAAGCTGTCCTGCTGCCCAAGAAGACCGCCAAGTCCAGCTCTTAGATTCATATCTTGCTGGACTACTAAACCAAACGGCTCTTACGGAGCCACCACATTAATCCAAAGAGAGATTCTAAACTTGATTGCATTTGTAAGGCCCCGAAGTTAAATTAGAAATGATTCCTTATGATTCCTTATGATTCCTTTCTTTGGTTTCTTCACATGACTTTCTTTTCCATCCAGCTTTTCTTTTTAAAACATAAACAAGCGGGTTTATCACTTCATTAAAAATAGTCCTACAGAGAACAGAAAAACATTAAATTTTGTTGCTACTCGTTAAAAAACACCAAAAAACCAAGGTGAAAACAACGTCTGCGAAATATTAACGAACGAAATTGCTTAGCACACCCAACCCCATGCAACAACAAGGTGAAAAATATAATCTGGAGAGAGGCTCTATCCTCTTTTTATGTCTCGATCCATTAATCTTTGTATTTCCGCCTTTCTTTCCTAAATCCCGCTGTTTTGTTTTATTCAGTATTTTCCCCCTTCTCTAATTCCGCGAACCGCCCGTAGCGTGTGTGTGTGTACACACAGTACATCACACACATGTTGTTTCTATGTACAATTTTTATGCGTAATGAGCATCCCACAGCGAGTACTGTGTTGTGTTTTGCGCGTTTGCAATGTCCATTGTCTTAACGCGCGCGAAAACAAAAATAGACACGCGCGACAAACACTTCCCACCCAGGCAACACTGTACAACGTCAACATAAACTCAGAATTCACATGTACTTGCGTATAGCATGCGTTAACACTTGGTTGTATTGCAGTTTTCGTGCAAGCGCTTGCTTTGTGTACAATCAGAGTTGCGGTATATTTTGCACCCCCAATGTTTCCCGTGTGTGGCGAGTTGGCAAAAAGTAACAGCGCCCTCTTGTGGCACCATGGCATCTCGTGTGACTCGTGTCATTGCGGAGGCTGCATTATTCTTGGGAAAACTTTGTGAGTATCGCTTCTCGGCCTTTTGGCTAAGATCATGTGTAGTACTGTTATTTTTGTAAATAACCATGAGCTTTCATGGTCTGTGCATTAACTGTATGAGAAAGCCCGAATGGCTTATTTGGAATAATAAACCATTTTATAAACCGTATCTGTTCTTTTCAGAATAATATCTGAAATGCTGCTCATCGAGCAGCAAGTATATTAATCTGATTTTTGGATGATCGGCCATGGAAGAGGGGCTTGCCCCGTCCTGGCCACGGGTTGGCCCGGTTTTGCACTACTGCCGGGATCGGCCCACACTCCCCTCTTGGGGAAATCAATAAAAAAAAAGTCAGGTTTGATTTTCAACTTTTGTTTTGCTGAGATTGTCTTGAGTTTGTTTTGTTTGTCAACAAATCATGGATGGATTCGACGCCCACGTCCGCAACGCTTGCCTAAAATATCCAAGTTTCGGCTGACCGAGTCATTCGCTCTGGTCAGCCAGAAAATCTCTTTTCTTTGTGTAACTACTCTCTGCTCTGCACAAGTATGTCTGGTCGCGGTAAAGGTGGAAAGGGGCTCGGCAAAGGGGGTGCCAAGCGCCACCGTAAAGTTTTGCGGGACAACATCCAGGGTATCACCAAACCAGCCATCCGCCGTCTGGCCCGCCGTGGGGGAGTCAAGAGAATATCCGGTCTCATCTACGAGGAGACCCGCGGTGTTCTCAAGGTCTTCCTGGAGAATGTCATCCGGGATGCTGTAACGTACTGCGAGCACGCCAAGAGAAAAACAGTCACCGCCATGGATGTCGTCTACGCACTCAAGAGACAAGGCCGTACTTTGTACGGATTTGGAGGATAGGCAGTAACCCTGCTAAGAATCCCACATTGAAAACAACGGCTCTTTTCAGAGCCACCACAAGTTCAAAAAAGAGATAAACAACTTGTCTATTCGTTTCCTACACTCCTATCTTCCTTTTGTTGTCCTATATTTCTGTTTAAATTACGTTTAAATACAAAGTACATAAAGTCTAAAACACTATTGGGGCACTCACTGTCCATAAGTAACATCGTTTAAACAAAATTAAAACCACCGACACCCACCATTCTTAATGTTAGACGTCATGGCGATACTCCCGAAACTGTTTCTTGTTATGGCAAAGGAAACTCAACCGTCCGTGGGGGTGTCTTTTCCCTTTTCCAAAATGGAGGTGGAATTCTATTGATACTGTTTTTATAAGTTGTTTGTTGGTCCCCCACGTAATGTTTGGGGTATTATTCAATGAAGTTGTTTGAGGGTTGAAATCTGTTTACAAGTCCTTTCTTGCGCTTTTAATTTGTGTTTGTTTTGTTTTTGTTGTATTTTTCCCTCCCCTCTTTTCTTTTCGTCTTCAACAAATTACTTCTCAGACAATAATGAGCTGCCAACCGTATTCCGTTAAGCATAATTATTTTCTACGATTACTTAGTTTTTCCTATGCTTAAGCAGCTACCTCCATTGTGTCAGCTTTGGCCCCGATGATGACCACTCAAGCGGTTCTGGCGGGATTTGCCCTGAATGGCCATGAGCAAATCCAATTGCGTCCCCGCCTTTGTCAGGGGCGATCCTTCAACGGGCATCCCAATCCTTTAAGAGGAGCTGCTATGCTGGCGACTTGGACCACAACTTTGAAAACAGTAAACCAAGACAATGGCTCGTACTAAGCAGACAGCACGAAAGAGTACTGGGGGTAAAGCCCCACGAAAGCAGTTGGCGACCAAGGCTGCCCGAAAGAGTGCCCCAGCTACCGGCGGCGTGAAGAAACCCCACCGTTACAGACCCGGAACTGTGGCACTGCGGGAGATTCGCCGTTACCAGAAAAGTACAGAGCTGCTTATCCGAAAGCTCCCGTTCCAGAGACTGGTCCGTGAAATAGCGCAAGACTTCAAGACCGAACTCCGATTCCAGAGCTCGGCGGTGATGGCGCTTCAAGAAGCAAGCGAGGCCTATCTTGTGGGACTCTTCGAAGACACCAATCTCTGCGCCATCCACGCTAAGCGGGTGACCATCATGCCCAAAGACATCCAACTCGCCCGCCGAATTCGTGGTGAACGAGCCTGAGAAACTCGTTTCTACTAAACAAAACGGCTCTTTTCAGAGCCACCACTTCTTTAAAGAGATTTTGTAATCATGCCCTGTGTTATCGTTCTCCGTTTTATTTCCTTCAAACTTACAAAAATTGATTTTAACTAGATCCCCTTATTACATAAGTTAGCTTCCTCAACAAGTATAACAGAAAACATGTTTCCAATGTTGAATGTGGCCCCTTTCTGGCATGACTTCAATAGCCTGCTCTATAATTGCAGATTCACAGATTATAACTGTAAACTGTTACATTACATCGTTTTTTTTTCTCTTTTTTCTTCTCTTCTTTTCTTTTCAGTGGGTGACTATCACCCCACGCACTCACTAGCTCGCCCGCTCGTCCATTATTTTATTCACTTCCATTCATTGTCTGTTAAAAATTGATACATTTTTGTATCCACCCATTTCTTTGGGATTGGCGCTCTATGTTTTTGTGCATATTTCTTCTTCTTGGGAAATAATCGGTACACTAAAATTAGTATGAATGTAATTTGGTTGGTTTGAACTGGACCAAAGTGAGGTTCTATTTCGTTTATATTAAAAGTAATAGTAACTGTTTGTTTTCAATGGTTGCCTGCCCAATTCAAACACCCATTTCGGGAAGGGGAAGTTTTGGACCCCCCCCCCCCCATACTGGTTGTACAATATTAGAAAATCACCAGACCGCTTCACTGCCCACAGGGTGAGGCGCGAATTGTAACAATGGCCACTGGACACCGGATCCTCCAGGCGCAGTATAAAGCTAAACGTTCTCCGTTGTACGGGCCATCAGTCTGATTTTGTCTATCAATTCAGTACGCTTCAAATAAACACTCTAGTCACCATGCCTCCTAAAGCAAGTGGAAAGGGACAGAAGAAAGCCGGTAACACCAAGGGTCCACTCCGGACAGACAAGAAGAGGCGACGTCGCCGCAAGGAGAGCTACGGAATTTACATCTACAAGGTCATGAAGCAGGTCCATCCCGACACGGGAATTTCGAGCAAGGCGATGTCCATCATGAACAGCTTCGTAAACGATATCTTCGAGCGCATTGCCGCCGAGTCTTCTCGATTGGCACACTACAACAAGAAATCAACCATCACCAGCCGAGAGGTCCAGACTGCAGTTCGACTCCTTCTCCCCGGTGAGCTGGCCAAGCACGCTGTCAGTGAGGGCACCAAGGCGGTCACCAAGTACACAACTTCAAAATAAGCTGGCCCGAGGTCATGCATAATCCAAACGGCTCTTTTCAGAGCCAACACATTTCCCAAACAGAGATTTAAACATGCGTGTCGTATTGACTTCCTCCGCCATCCCCCCACCATCCCTCCACAGTTTTTATCACATAAAATAACATAACATGATTTTATTACAAGAACATTATTTCATGGTGTTACAAGAACCTTAATTTATTAAGATATAACCTTAATTTATGATGAGTAGGTCCTTCCTGCCGTTTCTTTCCGCTTTTAAAGTTTATAATTTCATATAAAGAAGAAGTTAATTATTCGAGTCCAAATCATCTTGAACAATGTTTTAATAAGCTAGTTTATCATTTTTTTGGCGTTTATAGGCACATGCATTGCTCATTTTAAACTTCTGTTCTTTTTTGGTATTTCCTTCTCTGATTATAGGCAGTTCAAAGGCCACGCTCGGCTTTCATAAGTTTCTGGATGCAACTGTGACATCGAGTTAAGTGAGGGTCAACACATCCAACTTGAAGGCGTACATACATTTTGGGTAGGTTGCACTTTACCTTTCCTTTTTTTTTTGGGGGGGGGGGCCGCTGGTTGTCTTGATGCCATACTCCACTTCAACATCACGACAACATTAATTTACACAATTTAAACAAAGAGAAACAAATTTAATCTAAATATATACACAAACAAACACACACCAAAAAAACAACAACATGACGTTTGTTTGCCACTTGGGTCATTGATGTTTTTGCTGTTGTTGTTGTTGTTGTCGTCGTCGTCGTCGTCGTCGTCGTCGTCGTCGTCGTCCTTCTCCTTCTTTTCCGTGGGTGGGAACCACAGTAATTATCCCTCAATCGACCAGCGTGCTGCCGCTGGTCGGCCCCGCCGAGGAGAATGCTCCGCTGACCCCGGACCCCCGGGCGCGTCCATGCGAGGAGAAACCTGATTGGTGCATTCAGGATCCCCCAGAACGCCATAAGTACCCTCCTGACAGTCCACGGTGTCATTCCCAAGAACTACAACGCTAAGCGTGTCTTTCAGTTTCTTGCTAAGTAAGTAATAAACAGTCATGTCTGGACGCGGAAAGAGCGGCAAGGCCAGAAGCAAGGCTAAGAGTAGATCCTCCAGGGCCGGACTTCAGTTTCCTGTGGGTAGAGTTCACCGCTTCTTAAAGAAGGGCAACTACGGTGAGCGTGTGGGTGCAGGGGCCCCTGTCTACTTGGCGGCAGTCATGGAGTACCTCACAGCAGAAATACTTGAACTGGCTGGCAATGCTGCTCGAGACAACAAGAAGTCAAGAATCAACCCCCGCCATCTCCAGCTCGCAATCCGAAATGATGAAGAGTTGAACAAGTTGCTCAGCGGTGTCACCATTGCCCAGGGTGGTGTACTTCCCAACATCCAAGCTGTCCTGCTGCCCAAGAAGACCGCCAAGTCCAGCTCTTAGATTCATATCTTGCTGGACTACTAAACCAAACGGCTCTTACGGAGCCACCACATTAATCCAAAGAGAGATTCTAAACTTGATTGCATTTGTAAGGCCCCGAAGTTAAATTAGAAATGATTCCTTATGATTCCTTATGATTCCTTTCTTTGGTTTCTTCACATGACTTTCTTTTCCATCCAGCTTTTCTTTTTAAAACATAAACAAGCGGGTTTATCACTTCATTAAAAATAGTCCTACAGAGAACAGAAAAACATTAAATTTTGTTGCTACTCGTTAAAAAACACCAAAAAACCAAGGTGAAAACAACGTCTGCGAAATATTAACGAACGAAATTGCTTAGCACACCCAACCCCATGCAACAACAAGGTGAAAAATATAATCTGGAGAGAGGCTCTATCCTCTTTTTATGTCTCGATCCATTAATCTTTGTATTTCCGCCTTTCTTTCCTAAATCCCGCTGTTTTGTTTTATTCAGTATTTTCCCCCTTCTCTAATTCCGCGAACCGCCCGTAGCGTGTGTGTGTGTACACACAGTACATCACACACATGTTGTTTCTATGTACAATTTTTATGCGTAATGAGCATCCCACAGCGAGTACTGTGTTGTGTTTTGCGCGTTTGCAATGTCCATTGTCTTAACGCGCGCGAAAACAAAAATAGACACGCGCGACAAACACTTCCCACCCAGGCAACACTGTACAACGTCAACATAAACTCAGAATTCACATGTACTTGCGTATAGCATGCGTTAACACTTGGTTGTATTGCAGTTTTCGTGCAAGCGCTTGCTTTGTGTACAATCAGAGTTGCGGTATATTTTGCACCCCCAATGTTTCCCGTGTGTGGCGAGTTGGCAAAAAGTAACAGCGCCCTCTTGTGGCACCATGGCATCTCGTGTGACTCGTGTCATTGCGGAGGCTGCATTATTCTTGGGAAAACTTTGTGAGTATCGCTTCTCGGCCTTTTGGCTAAGATCATGTGTAGTATCTGTTCTTTTCAGAATAATATCTGAAATGCTGCTCATCGAGCAGCAAGTATATTAATCTGATTTTTGGATGATCGGCCATGGAAGAGGGGCTTGCCCCGTCCTGGCCACGGGTTGGCCCGGTTTTGCACTACTGCCGGGATCGGCCCACACTCCCCTCTTGGGGAAATCAATAAAAAAAAAGTCAGGTTTGATTTTCAACTTTTGTTTTGCTGAGATTGTCTTGAGTTTGTTTTGTTTGTCAACAAATCATGGATGGATTCGACGCCCACGTCCGCAACGCTTGCCTAAAATATCCAAGTTTCGGCTGACCGAGTCATTCGCTCTGGTCAGCCAGAAAATCTCTTTTCTTTGTGTAACTACTCTCTGCTCTGCACAAGTATGTCTGGTCGCGGTAAAGGTGGAAAGGGGCTCGGCAAAGGGGGTGCCAAGCGCCACCGTAAAGTTTTGCGGGACAACATCCAGGGTATCACCAAACCAGCCATCCGCCGTCTGGCCCGCCGTGGGGGAGTCAAGAGAATATCCGGTCTCATCTACGAGGAGACCCGCGGTGTTCTCAAGGTCTTCCTGGAGAATGTCATCCGGGATGCTGTAACGTACTGCGAGCACGCCAAGAGAAAAACAGTCACCGCCATGGATGTCGTCTACGCACTCAAGAGACAAGGCCGTACTTTGTACGGATTTGGAGGATAGGCAGTAACCCTGCTAAGAATCCCACATTGAAAACAACGGCTCTTTTCAGAGCCACCACAAGTTCAAAAAAGAGATAAACAACTTGTCTATTCGTTTCCTACACTCCTATCTTCCTTTTGTTGTCCTATATTTCTGTTTAAATTACGTTTAAATACAAAGTACATAAAGTCTAAAACACTATTGGGGCACTCACTGTCCATAAGTAACATCGTTTAAACAAAATTAAAACCACCGACACCCACCATTCTTAATGTTAGACGTCATGGCGATACTCCCGAAACTGTTTCTTGTTATGGCAAAGGAAACTCAACCGTCCGTGGGGGTGTCTTTTCCCTTTTCCAAAATGGAGGTGGAATTCTATTGATACTGTTTTTATAAGTTGTTTGTTGGTCCCCCACGTAATGTTTGGGGTATTATTCAATGAAGTTGTTTGAGGGTTGAAATCTGTTTACAAGTCCTTTCTTGCGCTTTTAATTTGTGTTTGTTTTGTTTTTGTTGTATTTTTCCCTCCCCTCTTTTCTTTTCGTCTTCAACAAATTACTTCTCAGACAATAATGAGCTGCCAACCGTATTCCGTTAAGCATAATTATTTTCTACGATTACTTAGTTTTTCCTATGCTTAAGCAGCTACCTCCATTGTGTCAGCTTTGGCCCCGATGATGACCACTCAAGCGGTTCTGGCGGGATTTGCCCTGAATGGCCATGAGCAAATCCAATTGCGTCCCCGCCTTTGTCAGGGGCGATCCTTCAACGGGCATCCCAATCCTTTAAGAGGAGCTGCTATGCTGGCGACTTGGACCACAACTTTGAAAACAGTAAACCAAGACAATGGCTCGTACTAAGCAGACAGCACGAAAGAGTACTGGGGGTAAAGCCCCACGAAAGCAGTTGGCGACCAAGGCTGCCCGAAAGAGTGCCCCAGCTACCGGCGGCGTGAAGAAACCCCACCGTTACAGACCCGGAACTGTGGCACTGCGGGAGATTCGCCGTTACCAGAAAAGTACAGAGCTGCTTATCCGAAAGCTCCCGTTCCAGAGACTGGTCCGTGAAATAGCGCAAGACTTCAAGACCGAACTCCGATTCCAGAGCTCGGCGGTGATGGCGCTTCAAGAAGCAAGCGAGGCCTATCTTGTGGGACTCTTCGAAGACACCAATCTCTGCGCCATCCACGCTAAGCGGGTGACCATCATGCCCAAAGACATCCAACTCGCCCGCCGAATTCGTGGTGAACGAGCCTGAGAAACTCGTTTCTACTAAACAAAACGGCTCTTTTCAGAGCCACCACTTCTTTAAAGAGATTTTGTAATCATGCCCTGTGTTATCGTTCTCCGTTTTATTTCCTTCAAACTTACAAAAATTGATTTTAACTAGATCCCCTTATTACATAAGTTAGCTTCCTCAACAAGTATAACAGAAAACATGTTTCCAATGTTGAATGTGGCCCCTTTCTGGCATGACTTCAATAGCCTGCTCTATAATTGCAGATTCACAGATTATAACTGTAAACTGTTACATTACATCGTTTTTTTTTCTCTTTTTTCTTCTCTTCTTTTCTTTTCAGTGGGTGACTATCACCCCACGCACTCACTAGCTCGCCCGCTCGTCCATTATTTTATTCACTTCCATTCATTGTCTGTTAAAAATTGATACATTTTTGTATCCACCCATTTCTTTGGGATTGGCGCTCTATGTTTTTGTGCATATTTCTTCTTCTTGGGAAATAATCGGTACACTAAAATTAGTATGAATGTAATTTGGTTGGTTTGAACTGGACCAAAGTGAGGTTCTATTTCGTTTATATTAAAAGTAATAGTAACTGTTTGTTTTCAATGGTTGCCTGCCCAATTCAAACACCCATTTCGGGAAGGGGAAGTTTTGGACCCCCCCCCCCCCATACTGGTTGTACAATATTAGAAAATCACCAGACCGCTTCACTGCCCACAGGGTGAGGCGCGAATTGTAACAATGGCCACTGGACACCGGATCCTCCAGGCGCAGTATAAAGCTAAACGTTCTCCGTTGTACGGGCCATCAGTCTGATTTTGTCTATCAATTCAGTACGCTTCAAATAAACACTCTAGTCACCATGCCTCCTAAAGCAAGTGGAAAGGGACAGAAGAAAGCCGGTAACACCAAGGGTCCACTCCGGACAGACAAGAAGAGGCGACGTCGCCGCAAGGAGAGCTACGGAATTTACATCTACAAGGTCATGAAGCAGGTCCATCCCGACACGGGAATTTCGAGCAAGGCGATGTCCATCATGAACAGCTTCGTAAACGATATCTTCGAGCGCATTGCCGCCGAGTCTTCTCGATTGGCACACTACAACAAGAAATCAACCATCACCAGCCGAGAGGTCCAGACTGCAGTTCGACTCCTTCTCCCCGGTGAGCTGGCCAAGCACGCTGTCAGTGAGGGCACCAAGGCGGTCACCAAGTACACAACTTCAAAATAAGCTGGCCCGAGGTCATGCATAATCCAAACGGCTCTTTTCAGAGCCAACACATTTCCCAAACAGAGATTTAAACATGCGTGTCGTATTGACTTCCTCCGCCATCCCCCCACCATCCCTCCACAGTTTTTATCACATAAAATAACATAACATGATTTTATTACAAGAACATTATTTCATGGTGTTACAAGAACCTTAATTTATTAAGATATAACCTTAATTTATGATGAGTAGGTCCTTCCTGCCGTTTCTTTCCGCTTTTAAAGTTTATAATTTCATATAAAGAAGAAGTTAATTATTCGAGTCCAAATCATCTTGAACAATGTTTTAATAAGCTAGTTTATCATTTTTTTGGCGTTTATAGGCACATGCATTGCTCATTTTAAACTTCTGTTCTTTTTTGGTATTTCCTTCTCTGATTATAGGCAGTTCAAAGGCCACGCTCGGCTTTCATAAGTTTCTGGATGCAACTGTGACATCGAGTTAAGTGAGGGTCAACACATCCAACTTGAAGGCGTACATACATTTTGGGTAGGTTGCACTTTACCTTTCCTTTTTTTTTTGGGGGGGGGGGCCGCTGGTTGTCTTGATGCCATACTCCACTTCAACATCACGACAACATTAATTTACACAATTTAAACAAAGAGAAACAAATTTAATCTAAATATATACACAAACAAACACACACCAAAAAAACAACAACATGACGTTTGTTTGCCACTTGGGTCATTGATGTTTTTGCTGTTGTTGTTGTTGTTGTCGTCGTCGTCGTCGTCGTCGTCGTCGTCGTCGTCGTCCTTCTCCTTCTTTTCCGTGGGTGGGAACCACAGTAATTATCCCTCAATCGACCAGCGTGCTGCCGCTGGTCGGCCCCGCCGAGGAGAATGCTCCGCTGACCCCGGACCCCCGGGCGCGTCCATGCGAGGAGAAACCTGATTGGTGCATTCAGGATCCCCCAGAACGCCATAAGTACCCTCCTGACAGTCCACGGTGTCATTCCCAAGAACTACAACGCTAAGCGTGTCTTTCAGTTTCTTGCTAAGTAAGTAATAAACAGTCATGTCTGGACGCGGAAAGAGCGGCAAGGCCAGAAGCAAGGCTAAGAGTAGATCCTCCAGGGCCGGACTTCAGTTTCCTGTGGGTAGAGTTCACCGCTTCTTAAAGAAGGGCAACTACGGTGAGCGTGTGGGTGCAGGGGCCCCTGTCTACTTGGCGGCAGTCATGGAGTACCTCACAGCAGAAATACTTGAACTGGCTGGCAATGCTGCTCGAGACAACAAGAAGTCAAGAATCAACCCCCGCCATCTCCAGCTCGCAATCCGAAATGATGAAGAGTTGAACAAGTTGCTCAGCGGTGTCACCATTGCCCAGGGTGGTGTACTTCCCAACATCCAAGCTGTCCTGCTGCCCAAGAAGACCGCCAAGTCCAGCTCTTAGATTCATATCTTGCTGGACTACTAAACCAAACGGCTCTTACGGAGCCACCACATTAATCCAAAGAGAGATTCTAAACTTGATTGCATTTGTAAGGCCCCGAAGTTAAATTAGAAATGATTCCTTATGATTCCTTATGATTCCTTTCTTTGGTTTCTTCACATGACTTTCTTTTCCATCCAGCTTTTCTTTTTAAAACATAAACAAGCGGGTTTATCACTTCATTAAAAATAGTCCTACAGAGAACAGAAAAACATTAAATTTTGTTGCTACTCGTTAAAAAACACCAAAAAACCAAGGTGAAAACAACGTCTGCGAAATATTAACGAACGAAATTGCTTAGCACACCCAACCCCATGCAACAACAAGGTGAAAAATATAATCTGGAGAGAGGCTCTATCCTCTTTTTATGTCTCGATCCATTAATCTTTGTATTTCCGCCTTTCTTTCCTAAATCCCGCTGTTTTGTTTTATTCAGTATTTTCCCCCTTCTCTAATTCCGCGAACCGCCCGTAGCGTGTGTGTGTGTACACACAGTACATCACACACATGTTGTTTCTATGTACAATTTTTATGCGTAATGAGCATCCCACAGCGAGTACTGTGTTGTGTTTTGCGCGTTTGCAATGTCCATTGTCTTAACGCGCGCGAAAACAAAAATAGACACGCGCGACAAACACTTCCCACCCAGGCAACACTGTACAACGTCAACATAAACTCAGAATTCACATGTACTTGCGTATAGCATGCGTTAACACTTGGTTGTATTGCAGTTTTCGTGCAAGCGCTTGCTTTGTGTACAATCAGAGTTGCGGTATATTTTGCACCCCCAATGTTTCCCGTGTGTGGCGAGTTGGCAAAAAGTAACAGCGCCCTCTTGTGGCACCATGGCATCTCGTGTGACTCGTGTCATTGCGGAGGCTGCATTATTCTTGGGAAAACTTTGTGAGTATCGCTTCTCGGCCTTTTGGCTAAGATCATGTGTAGTATCTGTTCTTTTCAGAATAATATCTGAAATGCTGCTCATCGAGCAGCAAGTATATTAATCTGATTTTTGGATGATCGGCCATGGAAGAGGGGCTTGCCCCGTCCTGGCCACGGGTTGGCCCGGTTTTGCACTACTGCCGGGATCGGCCCACACTCCCCTCTTGGGGAAATCAATAAAAAAAAAGTCAGGTTTGATTTTCAACTTTTGTTTTGCTGAGATTGTCTTGAGTTTGTTTTGTTTGTCAACAAATCATGGATGGATTCGACGCCCACGTCCGCAACGCTTGCCTAAAATATCCAAGTTTCGGCTGACCGAGTCATTCGCTCTGGTCAGCCAGAAAATCTCTTTTCTTTGTGTAACTACTCTCTGCTCTGCACAAGTATGTCTGGTCGCGGTAAAGGTGGAAAGGGGCTCGGCAAAGGGGGTGCCAAGCGCCACCGTAAAGTTTTGCGGGACAACATCCAGGGTATCACCAAACCAGCCATCCGCCGTCTGGCCCGCCGTGGGGGAGTCAAGAGAATATCCGGTCTCATCTACGAGGAGACCCGCGGTGTTCTCAAGGTCTTCCTGGAGAATGTCATCCGGGATGCTGTAACGTACTGCGAGCACGCCAAGAGAAAAACAGTCACCGCCATGGATGTCGTCTACGCACTCAAGAGACAAGGCCGTACTTTGTACGGATTTGGAGGATAGGCAGTAACCCTGCTAAGAATCCCACATTGAAAACAACGGCTCTTTTCAGAGCCACCACAAGTTCAAAAAAGAGATAAACAACTTGTCTATTCGTTTCCTACACTCCTATCTTCCTTTTGTTGTCCTATATTTCTGTTTAAATTACGTTTAAATACAAAGTACATAAAGTCTAAAACACTATTGGGGCACTCACTGTCCATAAGTAACATCGTTTAAACAAAATTAAAACCACCGACACCCACCATTCTTAATGTTAGACGTCATGGCGATACTCCCGAAACTGTTTCTTGTTATGGCAAAGGAAACTCAACCGTCCGTGGGGGTGTCTTTTCCCTTTTCCAAAATGGAGGTGGAATTCTATTGATACTGTTTTTATAAGTTGTTTGTTGGTCCCCCACGTAATGTTTGGGGTATTATTCAATGAAGTTGTTTGAGGGTTGAAATCTGTTTACAAGTCCTTTCTTGCGCTTTTAATTTGTGTTTGTTTTGTTTTTGTTGTATTTTTCCCTCCCCTCTTTTCTTTTCGTCTTCAACAAATTACTTCTCAGACAATAATGAGCTGCCAACCGTATTCCGTTAAGCATAATTATTTTCTACGATTACTTAGTTTTTCCTATGCTTAAGCAGCTACCTCCATTGTGTCAGCTTTGGCCCCGATGATGACCACTCAAGCGGTTCTGGCGGGATTTGCCCTGAATGGCCATGAGCAAATCCAATTGCGTCCCCGCCTTTGTCAGGGGCGATCCTTCAACGGGCATCCCAATCCTTTAAGAGGAGCTGCTATGCTGGCGACTTGGACCACAACTTTGAAAACAGTAAACCAAGACAATGGCTCGTACTAAGCAGACAGCACGAAAGAGTACTGGGGGTAAAGCCCCACGAAAGCAGTTGGCGACCAAGGCTGCCCGAAAGAGTGCCCCAGCTACCGGCGGCGTGAAGAAACCCCACCGTTACAGACCCGGAACTGTGGCACTGCGGGAGATTCGCCGTTACCAGAAAAGTACAGAGCTGCTTATCCGAAAGCTCCCGTTCCAGAGACTGGTCCGTGAAATAGCGCAAGACTTCAAGACCGAACTCCGATTCCAGAGCTCGGCGGTGATGGCGCTTCAAGAAGCAAGCGAGGCCTATCTTGTGGGACTCTTCGAAGACACCAATCTCTGCGCCATCCACGCTAAGCGGGTGACCATCATGCCCAAAGACATCCAACTCGCCCGCCGAATTCGTGGTGAACGAGCCTGAGAAACTCGTTTCTACTAAACAAAACGGCTCTTTTCAGAGCCACCACTTCTTTAAAGAGATTTTGTAATCATGCCCTGTGTTATCGTTCTCCGTTTTATTTCCTTCAAACTTACAAAAATTGATTTTAACTAGATCCCCTTATTACATAAGTTAGCTTCCTCAACAAGTATAACAGAAAACATGTTTCCAATGTTGAATGTGGCCCCTTTCTGGCATGACTTCAATAGCCTGCTCTATAATTGCAGATTCACAGATTATAACTGTAAACTGTTACATTACATCGTTTTTTTTTCTCTTTTTTCTTCTCTTCTTTTCTTTTCAGTGGGTGACTATCACCCCACGCACTCACTAGCTCGCCCGCTCGTCCATTATTTTATTCACTTCCATTCATTGTCTGTTAAAAATTGATACATTTTTGTATCCACCCATTTCTTTGGGATTGGCGCTCTATGTTTTTGTGCATATTTCTTCTTCTTGGGAAATAATCGGTACACTAAAATTAGTATGAATGTAATTTGGTTGGTTTGAACTGGACCAAAGTGAGGTTCTATTTCGTTTATATTAAAAGTAATAGTAACTGTTTGTTTTCAATGGTTGCCTGCCCAATTCAAACACCCATTTCGGGAAGGGGAAGTTTTGGACCCCCCCCCCCCCATACTGGTTGTACAATATTAGAAAATCACCAGACCGCTTCACTGCCCACAGGGTGAGGCGCGAATTGTAACAATGGCCACTGGACACCGGATCCTCCAGGCGCAGTATAAAGCTAAACGTTCTCCGTTGTACGGGCCATCAGTCTGATTTTGTCTATCAATTCAGTACGCTTCAAATAAACACTCTAGTCACCATGCCTCCTAAAGCAAGTGGAAAGGGACAGAAGAAAGCCGGTAACACCAAGGGTCCACTCCGGACAGACAAGAAGAGGCGACGTCGCCGCAAGGAGAGCTACGGAATTTACATCTACAAGGTCATGAAGCAGGTCCATCCCGACACGGGAATTTCGAGCAAGGC